>PVHP010049653.1:0-12041 GCA_004024765.1 Zapus hudsonius
TGTGGGTCTGGTTTATGTGGGTCCTGGGGAACTGAACCCTGGGCCTTAGGCACTGGAGGAGGCAAGTGCCTTAACCGCTGAGCCAACTCTCCATCCCCAGGTATTGTTTTTGAAGCTCATTCTGTTGGCAGTGCGATGGTGGGGATATTGAGGGGCACCTGGGTTAGGATAGGACAAGCCAATCAATGTGAGGGGGGCGAATTCAAGCAGCTCAGGAGCCGGGTGGGCAGAGTTCCCAATTCCACAGGTCATCGTGCCAAATGCCTGCAGTCACCCATGGTGAAATGTACATAAAGAACACTGACCAATTCCCCTAAGCGTTTCTTGGGGGGTGGGCGTGCTAAACAGTGACTGGCAGGCAGAGACTGAGGAGAGAGAGAGGTGTCATCATCACCCCACCGGAGATGGTGACTTCTCAGATGTTTCAGGATCAAGGACATGAACGGGTCACAGGGACTGGGGAGATGGCTCAGGGTGTCAAGCACTTGCCATGCAAATCTGAGGGCTCAGTTCATAAGTGCTGAGCATGCTGGGACTCACCTGTCATCATAACTTGGAAGGTGGGGACACGCAAGCCCTGGAGGAAGCTGACTGTCTAGATGAGCTAAATTGGTGAACCCTGAGTTCAAGGAGAAATCTTGACTCAATCAATAAGGCAGGAGCTGATGCAGGAAGACCATCAAGGCTACATTCGGCCTCCACGTGCACACATATGCACGTGCACCTGCAACACCTGTGTTCTCACACAGATATGCATTCACACAGGTACACAAGCGACAATCACCAAACGAATGTATTGCAGATGATCTTCCTTTCTTAATGGGTAATTTAGTAGGTTCGTGAGTGTCTTACCTCAGAGCTGCTTGTTGCCAGTGTTGGTTTCAGACACAGACCCCTGGGGCTGGCTTTCCATTGACCAGGTGGCTTAGCTGCGACAGGAGGGTTGGGGGGAGTCATGAAGATACTTCAGTCTGCGACCTGAAAGTCATCCAGACTGAGGGTCTCAGTCATAAGTGTGTAGCCATATCTGATGCTATACTTTCTGAAGCATTTCCCATACAATTCTAATTAAATATTTATTGTAACTGTGGAAGGCAGTTGGGAGAGGTAGCAATTTACCAGATGGGAGAAACTAGACTTGGATCAGACGTCGGAAAATATTTGCTTAAGTTCGCTGAGCAAATTGGGATCAGAGTTGGGATTTGAAGCCTAGGGTTCTGACAATCAGCCTGTCTTCTAACCACAGTGCCTGGTCCATTGGGCTCTCAGCCGTCTCGTGGAAAGGATTCCTGCTCACGACATGATTAAATAGGATGGGAACCTTCCCTTGCATGTTAATGCCATTTTCGCCCTCGCACTGCTGTGATCTCAGTTGCTGCTCACAGCCCTAGGTGTTACTCCAGGGTGCTCATGTGGGCTCGTTGCTAGGTGCCCATGAGCTGAGGAGTCACAGGCTCCCTGCTCCCGGGTGTACTGAAGCTGTGGTTGCTGCGATCATGCTCATGGTTTTGTCTGCTGTTGCTGTCGGAGACGACCATCTTCCATTCTGACTTCTGTTCCCCCTGGAACTGCTCCTGACTCCTGTCTATCTTATTCATTTCTGCCTTTCAATGACATAGCAATGCTTCAGGGGTTACTAAGCAGCAGCCACAATAATAGAAAAGCAAGTGGCAGGACAACAGAGAGTTGTTGAGGGCTCTGTCTGTATAGCATCTTTGAAAATATCCTCAAATAGAAAATGGTCCAGATTGGGCTGGAGAGATGGCTCAGCGGTGAAGGCACTTGCCTCCAGTGCCTAAGGCCTTGGGTTCAATTCCCCAGGACCCACATAAGCCAGACCCACAAGGTGGTGGCCCTGGTTCTCTCTCTGTCTCTCTCTGCTTGAAAATGAATAAATCAAATATTTTAAAAAAGAAAAACCAAAATAAAATAAAATATATATATATAAAAGAAAATGTTCCAGATTGATCCAAAATTTTTATGATACTAAGAGAAACATTCAATTTATAATATTCTCCTATACCATCAAAAATGGACCATAAGATATAGTGCCAGGGTTTGGGGGAAAAAAGTAGCTCCAATTGCTTAAGGGCTAGGGAAACCAAATACTTTTTCTGTCCAAGATTATCAAATGCCTTTCCATACGCAGTTAGCCATCCAGACAGAACAGAAACTGTCTCCCAAATGGCACACCACACTAACTTTCCAAAAAAATGCATCTCCTTTAACAGAACTTTGTCCCCCCCTTTGCTTTCGTAAAAGCATTTTTGCAATGCACACGGTATATGCCTGCATATATATTTATATATGCGACTATATATATAGGTATGAGTGTATCTGAAGCAGCTTACAGTAGTGTTGCTTGGTCAAGTAGGAGGTGGCACAGGACTGTGCTATTAGTGAGGCAGAGGTAGGAGGTGGCTATGGCTGATGGGCAGAGCGTGAGGGAATCGCGGGGTAATACTGTCTGCAGGTATTTTTAGATGACACCGCCCGGATGAGAAGACGTTGGTTGGTGGTGATGGTCTGTCTTCTTCCAGAACACAGCGTCGAAACCTGCATAACAAGAGCCTATGGGTTGCCAGTTTGGATCTAGACTGGAGCAACTGATGACTGAGGCCTCAGCTGTTATGTTGGGGGAAGAGTAGGTTTTTGACCTTCCCTGGCATCCACTATGCATAGTAGAGGCTGAGCCCTAAACATTCTCTGGGTTTCCCTTGGTAATTCAACGTACATGTCTCATTTATTGATACCACCCCCCCATACAACTTAAAAAAATATACTGGTGTGTCTATTACTTGGGAGAAAGCATTTCTTTTTTTTTCTTAATATTTTATTTATTCATTTTCAAGCAGACAGAGAGAGAGAGAGAGAGAGAGAGAGAGAGAGAGAGAGAGAGAGAGAGAGAGAGAGAATGCGCACCAGGGCCACCACCTTCTGGGTCCGGCACATGTGGGTCCTGGGGAATTGAACCAGGGGCCCTAGGCACTGGAGGCAAGTGCCCCAACCACTGAGCAATCTCTCCAGCACTATTTATTCATTTTGAAGCAGAGAGAGAGAGAAAGAGAGAGAGAGAAGAGAGCAAGCACCAGGGCCACCACCTTGTGGGTCTGGCTTATGTGAGTCCTGGGGATTTGAACCAGGGCACTGGAGGTAAGTGCCTTAACTGCTGAGCCATCTCTCCAGCCCCCTGAGTCTAATTTTTAAAATTTATTTATTTGCAAGCAAAAGAGAGAGAGAGAGAGAGAGAGAGAGAGAGAGAGAGAGAGAGAGAGAGAGAGCGAGCGCACCAGGGCCACCACCTTGTGGGTCTGGCTTATGTGGATCCTGGGGAATTGAACCCGGGGCCTTAGGCACTGGAGGCAAGTGCCTTAACCCCTGGGCCATCTCTCCAGCCCGGGGAAAAAGCATTTCTTGATTGACAAAGTTCATTACCCATCGAACTGACACGGACATTGCTCTGAGTATCAAGTCTTTCTTTTTTTCCTGGACTTACTTGCTTCTCCCGAAGTTATAAAGAAACACAGTGTAATAGTGTTTTGGACCTCAGTCCATTTTATGGGATTTTAGCATAATTTCATATTCTTCCCATGAAAATGCAGCAACTCTAATCAAATGGGAGTAGAAAGACAAAAACGTTTTAGAAGCGATAAAAGTTCTATAAAGTTACTGTCATTTTATATAATTTTAACTGTCATTTTATTTATGATCAAAACTCAATTTGCTCCTTTTCATATCTAAAATTGTGCCGGATCTTAACCATTGTGTCAAATAGCTATCTCCTTATGTGATATTGGTTTAATAACTGAATCTATATTTATAGAGGAAGTTCTTTAGGGCCTCCATCCTCAAAAGAATAAGGAAATTAAAAATATTTATTGAGATAACCTGATTTTGACTTTGCCAGACTGTATCTATACTTCATCTCAGAGATGGACAAAGCTACAGCTCTCCTCTTTCATCAGAAAGTTGTTGCTATGTGAAGTATAGCGTTTAAAAAGCCTTTTACCAGTTTCTTTTAACATAAGATTTTTCTAAAATTTAGACAATATTTTTTAAGTTTATTTAACTTTTTGACTATTTCATACATGCATGTAATATATTTGAATATAATTGCTTCCCATCTTCTTCTCTTTTGCCCCTCTTGCTGAACCTCTTTTCTTCCCAAACTTGTCCCACTTTTACTTTGATTTTTTTTTCTGTGAGTGACTCACTGAGTTTATTTAGGGGTGCTTGCGTGATTATACATGGAAGGTTATTCACTGTGACAGTAAAATGGCTACAAGTTAATGGGTTTTTTTTGGAAAAAGCATTTTTATTTATTTATTTGAGAGAGAGAAAGAGACACAGAGATAGGTAATAGAAAGATAGATGAGGATAGAGAGAGGGAGAGAGAGAAAGAGAGAGAGAGAAAGAGAGAATGAAAGAGAGCGAAAGAGAGAGAAAGAGAGAGAGAGAGCGAAAGAGAGAGAGAAAGAGAGAGAGAGCAAGAAGGTTATTCACTGTGACAGTAAAATGGCTACAAGTTAGTTTTTTTTTGAAAAAGCATTTTTATTTATTTATTTGAGAGAGAGACAGAGAGAAAGAGACACAGAGATATATAATAGAAAGATAGATGAGGGAAGAGAGAGAAAGAGAGAGCGAAAGAGAGAGAGAGCAAGAAGGTTATTCACTGTGACAGTAAAATGGCTACAAGTTAATGTTTTTTTTGAAAAAGCATTTTTATTTATTTATTTGAGAGAGAGACAGAGAGAAAGAGACACAGAGATAGATAATAGAAAGATAGATGAGGAGAGAGAGGAAGAGAGAGAGAAAGAGACACAGAGATAGATAATAGAAAACTAGATGAGGAGAGAGAGAGGAAGAGAGAAGAGATAGATAGATAGAGAGATAGAGAGATAGAGAGATAGATAGATAGATAGATAGATAGATAGAGAGAGAGAGAGAGAGAGCAAACTCCAGATGCATGAGCCATTTTGTGCATCTGACTTTACGTGGACACGGCAGAATCAAATCCAGGATTTCAGGCTCTGCGAGCAAGTGCCTTTAACCTCTGAGCAATCTCTTCAGTCTTGAACGTTTTTGCATTTGTCAATTCACTAGATTTTTGATAGGCAAGATGTGCTCAATCTATCTGCATATTTGCACTGCCTATTCATTCTTTTAAGTGCACAGAAGCATCTTTGCCTTGAAGTGATTCTTGACTAAAAGAATTTCTGATTTGCTTCAGGTTACATTCTGCCTTGAACCAGCAAATTCTCTTTTGCATTCAGTGTGGACATAAGTCTGAAATATATCAATAACTGCACTCAGGGTAAGGATGTGAGGTGATTCATGTTTTCTATTTCTTTGTGAGTGATCAAACAGTGTGTGTTCTCTACTACATCCTTTCAGGACTCAACCTGATGCAGAGAAAAACTGAACACATTGTGCTGTGTGAGTAGCTTTACAATAAAGCTTTACTCCTAAAAATAATTACTGTGTTCCAGAGAATCTGAAGTAGAGTCCTTTCAATTCTTTTGGCTCCTTGCTCCCATCCCCACCACCTCAAGCAGTCAGAGACATTAGGTTGAGCTTCTTTCCTGTCTGACTAAAATTTCCCAAGGCTGTGATCTTGTGAACACTTGTGTTTTAAGAACAATAAAAGAGGATTTGAGCCACCTGAATATGCCTTGACATTTGAATTTTACTAAGGCCAGTTACTAAATATTTTTATTTACTTTTGTATCAAGAAAAAGGATTCATGGTTTTTCAATTAAGAGACATTTCCACCATGACTCAGGGAACTGGGCAGAAGAGGGGGCAGAAAGATTGTGAGAGCCGTGGTGGGGGAGACGATCCAGAGGCATGGCACCCCTCAGTAACAACATACTAAGGCCAGGAGAACTGGGCTGACTCCTAGGCTATCCATGATCCCCTGGAAGGACTGATCCAGACTGCCCACCGAGGAGGATACCCAGCCGATTGGGGATGGGGAAGAGGGGTATTGGAGAACTGGGGATAACAACTCATCATTTGCCCATTAAATAATGTAACTCATTATGGACAATTAAACAAAAAGAGAGACATTTCAAAAAGAAGTTATATCCCACCTGAAGTTTAAACACAATAAAAAAAATTACAAGTGTTTTAAAATGGGAGAAAATTTTATTTCATCTAGTTTATTATTAAATGTTTTGGAGCATTATATTAGTATAGTTAGGATGCCAAAGTCTATCGTCACAGGCCTTATTCTGATAGAGCTCCCTGTGTTATGCTCTGTGGAGATGGTTACCTAGCGTAGCACTTGCCACGTTGTGATACTGTAGAAGATATTCATGCTCTTTCATTCAAAAATTAGATGTTTAATCACTGGATGACAATTAAAGATCTGATATTCTGTGCTATGTTTTGAAAGTACCATTTCAGATCTTTACACAAGACTGAAACTGTGCTTTGTTGGCAGGAAGCTGGATGGAAGGAAGTTCTGAGAAGATTAAACAAAATTGATCATAAATAAAAATAGTTTCTTAGACACACACGCAAAAAATTAGATGTTTAATATAAGAGCCGAAGGAAGGGGAAGAATGCTTTGTAATGCTGTCTTCCAGACACAAAGTGGCTTGGATATTCATGACCTCAGAATGGCTGATGCTACCTATACCAAGCCACCCCATAATAGACAGCAAAAAAACAGAAAGGATACTAGTTGGAAAGAAGAAGGGATTCAATAGAAAGGGGGGATATGGGAGAAGGAAAAGGAGAGGATTAGGATCATTGTATATTGTTTATATGTGTGGAAATTGCCAAAAAGTTTAAAAAATAAGACATTTAGATTAATGTACATTTTGGGTTACATAGCCATAATCCTTACACCAAAGGAATAGAATATATTATGCCCACCAAACTGCCCTCTATGTATGTATGTTTATGGTCATCCATGAAAGCTACTCTCACTTTAAGTTAGAAAAGCTTCTCTTGTCAAATGGTAGTGACCACAACGGAGACTCAAAACTCATCAAAGTGTTGAGTAGAAGTGACAGTGGAGGGTTCAACACCAAATGAGACATTTCCATCCCACCCTTCAAGGTTCAGGGGCGATGGTGAAAAAGGCGGTTGTGATAGCTTCTTCTAGATACAAAGTGGCTGTGGAACTCATGACCTCACAATGGCTGATGCTACCTCAATAAGCCATGCATGATAGGAGGGGAAAATGGCGACACCAAAATAGAGGAGAGACTAGCTGGAAAGAAGGATTCGGTGGAAGGGGGGATTCGGGGAAGAGGAAAGGGGGCTGGTGGGAAGGCATCATGGTCATGATATATTGTCTATCTATGTGTGTGATGGGGGTCAGGCGTCTGCAGAGAAACCCCTCCCCTTGAGTGGGAGGTGTCAAGATAGAGCTACAACCTAGGGGCTAAAACTGATTGATCAAGTATAAACCAATCAGCTGTCTCTCTGACTCACCTGGGGAAAACTTAAATTAACTTCCCTAGAAGAAAGCCCACCTCTTCCCCACCTGGCAATTGAGCAGAAAGACCGCTGAATCTTCAGGCCTTTTGAAGGTAAGGCCTACCCCACCCCAGCCACTGGCAAGGCTCTAGACTTTTTCCCTCATGAACGTCTCCTTCTCATGATGGGAGCTCTCTATTATCTTTTCTTCTGCTGCTTATTTAGCTGAACAACTTAAGTTCTGTTCAACTCTCCATGTTTTCTCCCCACACTGGTGGCTGGAGAACTCTGTAACTATCCATGTTTCCTCACAGACCATGTGGTGGCTGGGCGGCTTTCCTGTCCAATTCCCTTTGCTCTTAACTAAATAATCTAGAATAAATGTGTAATAAGACTTATATCTGTCCCTGTGTATAATTCTTTTGCCTTAGAGGACATGAACTGGGGGGGGGAGGGAAATTCAACTGTAAAAACCAAATATAACTGTGACAAGGTTTCCCCGTAACATATGGAGGTTGTCAAGAGGTACCCCGGTGGGTAGGGGGCAGAAAGGAGGGAAATGGGGACACATTCACAAGATTTGCTCATACAATGTATATACTTATTCATAATAGAGGTATAAAAAAGAATAAAACAGGAATAGAAACCTTTATTTCTTCTGTGCTTCTTTAATCTTTAAGGATCTTTTTGGAGAGTCCAGTAGTTTATTATAATATGAGCTCAATTTTAGATTATTTTTCTCTACCAAGAAGTATCCAGACCAATCTAGAGAGTGAGCACAGAACCTCTTCTGAACAGTTTAAACACAGTAGATGGAAGGGAACTGGATTGTCAGTCTCTTCCAACATGATGACTTTCCTCTGACATGCTCTGCGGTTACTGCATGATGGTTTCTGAATAGTCCATCTCAGTTAGGGTCGAAAGCTAGAATCCAACCCTTCAGAGCCAATGATTAATGTTGTTTCTCATCACTTAATCATAGGGAAAATGGTCTGACCTGAGGGCAGGGAGGGGATGCACGAGAGAATATTGTTGAGAGACCGGTGTCACTTGTGTGCAAAGTTTCTTTGGAATTATAATAAATCAGAATTCTCTACTCATGAATTTTAAAGATCGTTGAAAACTGAGAATTTTGGAAAGGATACAGGCACTTTTTGATTTCATGCAAAACTTAAGAAAGTGTCACTAGTGGAAATAATCAGTAATCCGTAGGGTTAGGAGCACTGGTTAGGGTCATGGCTTCTGTAATGATTTTCTAGAATAACACAAACACAATACCACTACTTTGGCTCCACATTCTCAAACATCTTGTTTTATTTCAAAGTGCCCTGGATTACTTTGCTCTTCCTACTTAAAGCTGATTTTCTTCTTCTAGAAACTCCTCGCGTGTATGGGGTGAATACTGGCTGGGGTGATGGTAGAAAAAGCAACTTAAAAAATTTCAAAAACTCCCAACCATCTCTCTCTTCCACTATCATTTCTGGGAACATTGCTGCCATTTTATATTTGTGTAAGGAGTAAAATATCATAGTAGTCAGGAGTTCATATCTCTTCCACACTAGCTGGGATCACGCTCCTTAATGCAGAAGTGAAGTCCTTCAAGGAAGAAGAGCCAATGAATGACCTGAGGCCCCTTCTCAAGTGAATACAGAGTATCATAGCAAACTAAAAAACATAATTTCTAACATCATAGCCAAGTAACAAATTTATACCAAGTATATAGGGACTTGACCTGGGCCACCTGCCAACTGGAGTCACATAGCATATATACCATTCGGTTGTCTCTGAGGTGAAAGTCTCTCCAGGAATGGCAAAGCCTGTGGATAAATGAATCAATGTACCTATTCGAGTGAGACATACTAGAATCCATGTAAGTAATGTTTGAGAGCCAAGGGCCAAGGTGCATCAACCTTTGGGCTGGAGAGATAGAAGCCTCACCCACAAACTCCTTGAGAGATGTTTCTCTTGCTGGGACGTCTACTATCCTTGCTGAAACTCAACATCCTTAAGGTGGTTAGAAGTTCCAATATTTGCTGAATGGTTTTTTGAGAACTGCCTTCGCTTTTTGACACGATACATTTGGCTTCATCTTTAAAATCATATTTTCCTTCCTTTGACCTTTGCCCCGAAAGAATTTTTTCTAATTTTATAGTATTATAAGTTTACTTGAAAGGCTGAGAATTTTCAAACTCAACAACTCTTGACACCTTTGCAAAGGAGTCCTTCCTTTAGGTTTTTCTCTCCAAATAAGGCAGCATCTTCCTCACTGCCCAGAATCCTCTTTGGTTAGAGTATCCATTTTCTGCTGATACCAAAGGGGTCATGCTGCTAACCTTTCTGACTTTCGATAGCCCAGGTTTGAGCTGCACTTTATTCATGTGTCTTCTAGCCTCACCAAAGAATATTCTAGCAGACTTTTCAGGTCCTTGGAATTCCACTGACACCTTTCTCAAATTCCAAATTCCAGGAACTGTCCATTTTCAAGCATGGCTCTCACTTTCAGCTTTTATTATTATTATTATTATTTTTTTATCTCATTCTTGGTACCAAAATTTGTATTAGTTTTCTGTTGCTGTGAAACAAATTATCCCAAAACTTAGTGACCTGAATAATAATCATGTTTTATCTTCCTCTGGGTCAGAAATCCAAGTACAGCTTTGCCACTTGGTTCTGACCCAGAATCTTGTTAGGTTGTACTTAATACACTGACCCACTGATCTGTGTTTATTTGAACGCTGGACATAGCTGAAGGACCTGCCTCTAAGCTGTCCCATCCCATGGCTTGTTGATAGAAGCCCACAATTTCTTACTCCATGGGTCTCTTCCATGTGGCTGCTAAAGTCTGCTCGTGTCACAGCAGCTAATGTCCCTCAGAGGAAGTGGTTCAAGTGAGAATGAAGCAAAATCCACAATTTCCTTTAGGTTCTGACCTTGGTTGAGAAAAACTATTATTTTTGCAACAATTACTGGATTTAAAAAAGGGCTTTTTTCATTTGGAGGGGAGGTAAGGATTCCAAAAGTCAGTAGGCTATGTGGGACGTATCTTGGAGATTAGATACAGTACAAGGCAATCCAGAGATTAGCAATAACAGGTGATATTACAGCAAGCTTATAAAGAATGATCTGAGGACTTATGGAGAAACCTCAGTAGTGGCTGGAGCCACTCCCATCGCTACTGAGATGGAATTAGCTCCCCCCCCTTTGTATGTTATTACTGAGGGGGCCATGTCTCTGGATATTCTCCTCCACCATGGCTTTTACAATCTTTCTGCCTCCTCTTCTGCTCAGTTCCCTGAGTCATGGTGGGTGAGGGTTAAGGCTGCTTTATTGCTGAGGTCTTAGGAGGACTTCTGCTTTAGGTTGTGTTGAAAATCATTGGTGTCTGTCTCACTGGCTTATCCTAGTGACTTAGAGGATAACCAGGGAAAGGATGCAGATTGAGTCTGGGGACTGGGTGAGATGGGTGAGAATAACAGAGAAGCTGGGACAGATGTAAAGAGACAAAAGGCATATTAGTGGTTTCCTAGTATGGAGGTGTGAATGGGAATTAACTGAAAATGTAGGGATAATCACTGTCGCGGTCAGCCACACGGCACTGGGACGAATCTCCAAACCAGGCACAATTTTGGGGAGGAAAATATTTATTGAGCTAACAGATCCAGGGGAAGTTAAGGAAAGTTTGGCTCCCTTTCACAGATCCAAGCAGAGACAGAGGCTCAGCACCTCCAGAAGCAAGCAAGCACACTGTAACACTGTAACTCACTAACTCACAAAACAGCAGGACAGCCAGACTTGGGTTCCGGCTGCTATTTTGCATATGTATTCCCAGAATTTTGCATCCAATTTAGAAAGGGTGTCATGACCCCAGGAGGCCGGGCCAAAGTGACACTTCCTCCAGTCAGAAGACTGGAGACAATTTACAATTATAATAAATTCTATTGGGGGACATCTATTCAAACTATGACAGTCACACATCCCTGGAATAATAGAAACGGACTCTTGGTTTTGTTTGTTCAAGCGTGCTGTCTTCTAGGAGTAGAGTCAGATGGAGAAAAAACTGGCCCTTGGAGTCATTTAAACCAAGGAGGAACGGGCTGCTTCTGGTGTCACCGCTGCTCTGATATTTCTGTGGCTCTTGCTTCCACTCACAGGCACTCATTTGTGGGTTTATTTGCTTTATTCTTATTTTCTAATTATTTTTTTATTATTCATAATTAGATACATTGAATGAGCAAATAATGAGTTGGTATCCCCATTTCCCCAATTTCCCTCTTCCCTAGCCCCAATCAGCTGGGTATCCTCCTCCGTGAACAGTCTGGATCAGTCCATGGGGTAGGGGTTTATGGATAGTCTAAGAGTCAATCCGGTCCCCCCCCCCCTTTGTATGTTATTACTGAGAGGGCCATGTCTCTGGATATTCTCTTCCACCATGGCTTTTACAATCTTTCTGCCTCCTCTTCTGATCAGTTTCCTGAGTCATGGTGGGTGAGTGTTAAGGCTGCTTTATTGTTGAGGTCTTAGGGGGCCTCTGTACTTCTGCTTTAGGTTGTATTGAAAATCATTGGTGTCTGTCTCACTGGTTTATCCTGGGTTGACTGATTGGCTGTGGT
>PVHP010049654.1:0-12093 GCA_004024765.1 Zapus hudsonius
AAAAACATTTAAAAAAAAAAAAAAGAAAACACGGTGAGAATTAAACAGCTGTACCTGAAGTGCCAGGGCTTGAGCAGTGGCAGTGAATCATGGCAGGAGAGAGCTGGCAGAATCCCAACCTCTGATGAGTTGGTTGCTGTCCTCTCTCCTCGCCCTCCCCTTCCTTGGGCTCACAGATGGGAGCAGATTCCACAACAGTCAGCCACCCTTGAGAAAGTACTTTTGTTTCCTGACTACTGAATAGCATGTTCTTCAGCATGTCCAATCTCACAGCTGCAAACTGTCAGGGGAACAGAAAACAAAGGAAGCACTTAACAGTAGTAAAACATTGAAATACTTATTTTTAGGTGGGTTCTTATTCATTTTTGCTAATTCTAACCAACTTAAGAGACCATGGTGAGGTCTCTGCAAAGCCACGGGTGAGGGACTCAAGAAGTCCTGGGAAGGAGAGATGGGAAGGGAAAGACTGATGGAAGACTTCAGCACGAAGCTTAAGGTTCCAGGGGACAGTACTAGGGTGTGGTGAGTACCTGTGGATCCAGGGACAGTAGTAGGGTGTGAGGAGTACCTGTGGATCCAGGGACAGTACTAGGGTGTGGGGAGTACTTGTGGATCCAGGGACAGTAATAGGGTGTGGGGAGTACTTGTGGCTCCAGGGGACAGTACTAGGGTGTGACGAGCACCTGTGGATCCAGGGACAGTACTAGGGTGTGGGGAGTACTTGTGGCTCCAGGGGACAGTACTAGGGTGTGACGAGTACCTGTGGATCCAGGGGACAGTAGTAGGGTGTGGGGAGCACCTGTGGATCCAGGAACAGTGCACTGGTTGCTGGGTCACAAGTAAGTCAGTTTGATAGCAGGTGTGGTGAGGTTAGGTCAGTGTTCCCTGGGCACCATGCCCAGCTTCTACAGGCAGTTAAGAACAGTCGACTGATGCTGGAGTCATGGCTCAGTGAGGACACTCACCTTCCATGTGTTTGTCCTTGGTTTCACCCCAGCAATCCAAGGGGCTAAAGAAACCTCTGGGAGCAAACTGCTGGCCCATCTCTGTAAATGGGTGCTGTCTTGTTCCACTGGAGTGGAGACAGGGAGTAAGAGAAAGTGAATTCCTACTCTTCAAAAGCTGTCTGCAGTAATTTATGTACTCCGTGACTTTCGCAAGTAAGCCCTAGTAAAAGTCTGCAGTTAACATGCTGCATGGATCCAAAGTCAATTTAAAAATACACACACACACACACACACACACACACACACACACACACACACACACAGAGGCCCTTTCCCTCTCCTGTTAGAAGTATGCTGTCTACAAAGGCCCTGAGTAGAAGAACCCCTGGGATTTCCCCACCTTCTTCCTAAAAAGTCTCTTGCAAATCTCCAGTGTTCCCACCCAACCAAAGTTTCCCCAGGCTTTCTCTCTCGGGGTATTAAGTCGATTAAGGGTTGATTTTCATAGATAGAAGCAGTATTACTTGGTGTGCAGGCTCTGCTCTGGGGTCAAAGGAGCAGCTCAGCAAGCCTTTGGTGATGGTTAGCCTCAGTCACTGTGGGCACAGTGCCCAGAGGTAAATAAGTCCTCCCAATGACCTCAGGTTGTTAAAGTGAAAATGTCACTATGACCTGTTTCTTTTTTTTTATTTTCACTATGAACAGCTTTAAACTGGTGCTTTTTTCCCCCCTAAGAAATCTTTATTTATTTTTCAATTAAGCAATAGTCGAATAGAGAGAGAAAAAAAAGTTCAAATGGTAAAGTTCTCCTGCCCACTTGTCTCCCTTCATCACCCCTGAAGGTAACCAGGGTGTCATATCTGGGTGCCCACCACACACTGGACACAGGGTGTACACACACGGGCATACTTTTGGTGCACAGAATGACATCAGTACTCATATTTTTCTGATTCCTGCTTTTTCTTGTAAACAACTAACGGCATGTGGGTATGTCGTGGAGAGTGGCCCAGATCAACTGCTGGGTCATCACGCATTCCAAACCCACAGAGATCATGTCTCCTCACTACTTGGTACTTGAATTTTCAGCCATGTGTTCCCCTTGCTGGTGACTTCCACTACGAGATGAATTCTGGTTCCATTCCTTGTCTGGCTTTCCAGATAAAGTATCTTCATAGCATTCGTGCCTTTGTCTGAAGGACTAGAGAGCGACTTTAAGTGAGTGATTGGGGCCCTGAAAATGCTGCATTGCTGTTAGTTTAAACCACATCCTGGGGCTGGAGAGTTGGCTCAGCGGTTAAGGCACTTGCCTCCAGTGTCTAAGGCCCCAGGTTCAATTCCCCAGGACCCACATAAGCCATAAGCCAAACCCACAAGGTGGTGGCCCTGGTGTGTGTTCTCTCTCTCTCTCTCTCTCTCTCTCTCTCTCTCTCTCATCTCTCTGCTTGAAAATGAATAAATAAAATATTTAAAAAAAAAAAAACCACATCCTGCAGGTCCCTTAAGGTCACAGAATGGGAACACCAAGCTGTGACCTCCTTCTGAGACTATGGCCTGTTTTCTTCCTTTCCAGCAGCTAGAATGAGCCGAAGCATCCCCGAGGAGGTGGACGAATCAGAACTTTACCCAAGCCAGCGGCCGAACCCCTTCCCACAACATTCCCCACAAGAGGAAGTGGACCCACCTGCTCCCAAAGCCCTGACACCCAATGGCCTGCGGGCGCCCCTGGACCTTCCTGGGCTTCACCCTCCCCTGAGGCTAGCATGCCACCAGCTGCCCGTGTCCCAGCGGGTCACCTGCCTGCGAACCAAAGTCCTGCAGGAGGCTGAAGACAGTTTCTTGAGAAGACACCCAGACCCAGATCTGGGCCAGGGTCTCCCCTGGGGCTCCTCTGAGGTTGGCCCTGGGGTCCCAGCACCCAAGCTTCGGTTTTCATGGATGGAAAAATGGAATCCAGAGCTAGGATCTGGGTTTCCAGAAGCTTCTCCGGACACTGGCCATGACTCCTCAGACAAATGGGACCCAAGTCGCTCCTCGGGTGCTGGCCAAGACCTGGCCCACAGACCCCAGGTGCACAGGCGACGCGCGGCCCCAGACCTGCCCACCACAGACACGGGGTATGACTCCTCGCAACCCCAGGACATCCTGGGGGTCCAGCAGCTGAACCGGCCACTGCCCCTCACGTCTGCAGGTTACCAGGACCTCCCCAGGCCTCTGAGGTCCCTGGAGTTCCCGCAACTGGAACTCCAGAGGTACCTGGCAGCGTGGGCCCACATGCTGCCTCCCCATGCCTCCCCGCAGGCACTGCGCAACTATGGGTGCCACTGTCCCCCAGGACCCCATCGCCAGGCGTCATGTAAGTGACCTCCACTGCTGCTGGACCTCATAGGCTGGGTGACTGGGTGACTGAGCAAGCAAGGCCAGGGGTGTTCTCTGCCTGTAGGGCCTTCCCATGGGTGGTTGATTTGAGAGGAAGCCCAAAGCCTGTCTCTCTCTCTCTCTCTCTCCTCTCTCTCTAGTCCTTCTCCAGCAAACTTCCATTCACTAACCCCAAAATGTCCTAAAAAGTTTGCTGGAACCTGTCTGGAGGCAGGGAGACCACTCAGGCGATTTCTAGGATGCTTATTGCTTCCAAGTCCTTGGTCCTTTTTCTGGCTTTTTCCTTCTCTGCATGTTCTTTTCCTGCCAGGCTTGGTTGGGAAGGGGTGGGAGGTGGATGTCTGTGCCCGCCCTGAGTGCCAGATCACCAGACAGGTGCAGTGGATTCTCCAAGTGTGAGTCACTGGGAAGAACGGGTTGTGCTCATTTCTCAGGTTTCCAGGTGAACCGGGAATGACTTGTAAGCAATATATTATACAGAACTTCTTAACATTCTATGGAACTACACTTAAAAATAACTTTTCTGATCATAATAGCAATATATGGTCACTTTCCCCCAATTGAAATATGCCCAGAAATTCACAATGGAAATGACCAAGTTTCGTAGTTCCTCGCTCAAATATAATTGCCTATGAGGGTTTGGACTTTTAGTGTTTTCCCTTTTACTTCTAGTGTTTTCTCTTTAGATATTTCTAGCATCATTTAAAAATGCTGCACTGCTAGATGTGGTGTCACACGCCTTCAATCTCAGCACTGGGGAGACAGAGGTAAGAGGATCCCTGGAGTTGAGACCAGCCTAGGGCTACAGAGTGAGTTCCAGGTCAACCCTGGCTAGAATGTGACCCTATCTCAAAAAACCAACCAAACAAATATATCACCTTGTAATTCATCACATATGTTTGTTAGGATATATTTGCTAAATCATTGTTGGACATTTTAAATAATTTTTGAATTTTGGTCCAATACGCAGTGCTGTGGCAGACATTTTTAACTTGCATTTCTTATTTTTTATATTTTTTGTAAGCAGAGAGAGAATGAGAGAGAGAGAGAGAGAGAGAGAGAGAGAGAGAGAGAGAGAGAATGGGTACACCAGGGCCTCCAGCTACTGCAGATGGACTCCAGAATTTGGGCACTTGGCTTTGTGTGGGTACTGGAGAATCAAACTGGGGTCCTTTAGACTCTGCAGGCAAGCACTTATCCACTGAGCCCATCTCTCTAGCCCTTGTCTTGGATTTCTTAACTCCTTAAATAAATGCACATAAATGTGAGTACTCAGTCAAGGCCTTGAGGCATGAAGACCAAGGCAGCTGCTGTTACTAACAGGAGGAAACCCCACCGAGCAGACAAAGTGGGCATTGACGCAATAGAACACTTTGGCTCTCAGAACAGATTCCCACTGGAAGCCTGAACTGGGGCCATTAACAATCCCATCTTTGGAGGTAAGCATCGCCTGCCCCCTTGGGCAGCCTCTTTTGAAGGAGGACATGTCCAACTGGGACCACTTTTCACCTCTAATACCCCAGACCTTTATTCCATCAGTTCCCCTTCCCCTTGATCTTTGTATGATTTCCTCTGTTGAAAGGGGGCTGGGAGGGGGGGGGCTGGAGAGATGGCGCAGTGGTTAAAGGTGCTTGCTTGCAAAACCTGACTGCTCAGTACTCTTGTAAAGCCAGATACACAAAGTGGTACATGACGTTTGTTTGCAGTGGCAGGAAGCCCTAGCACATCCATTCTCTCTCTCTCTCTCTCTGACTTGGGGATGGTGTGAGATCAGTAGGTATTTTGTAGACTGAGTAAGCCCAGCTCCCAGTCAGACACAGATCTCAGCCCAAAATCAACAGTGCATAATACTGATGATGCTATTGTGTGGGTTAGGTGCACAGAGTACATTTTTTTTTGTTTGTTTGTTTCTTTTTCGAGGTAGGGTCTCCCTCTAGCCCAGGCTGACCTGGAATTCACTATGTAGTCTCAGGGTGGCCTCGAACTCACAGAGATCCTCCTACCTCTGCCTCCCGAGTGCTGGGATTAAAGGCGTGCGCCACCACGCCCGGCTCAGAGTACATTTTTGACTTGGCATTTACACTTTATAATATGCTTATTAAACCATAGCCCCAACAGAAGCATCTGGAATTGGGGAGCTTTTGGAATTATGATTTATTTATACCTAAAATAGCCTACTAGCTCCTTGTTACATAGCATGCCAGTGTACCCAATTCTGATATAAGAAGGATTAAAGTGGAACCAGAGGAGATGGTTCAATGAATAATGTGAACTGAGTTTGGATTCCAAGCACCCATATAATATGCTGGGCATGTTATAATCCCAGTGCTGGGGAGGTGGGGACAGGCAGATACCTAGGGCCTTAACTAGGCTAGCAGAAACAATGGGTGCCAGGTTCAGTGGGAGACCCTCTCTCAAAAATAAGGTGGGCGGCAATGGGGGAAGAGATTCAGCATTAACCTCAAGCCTCCACATGCATGCGTGCCCCCACACACGTGTACATAGATACACATGCGAGAAAAGAAGATGAAAAGCCAGACACAGGGCTGGGGAGATGGCTCAGCAGTTAAAGGTGTTTACTTGCACACCTGCTGATCCAAGTTCAATCCTCACCAGCATCCATGTAAAACCAGCTGCCAAGTGAGGGGAGGGAGGGAAGGTGAGAGAGAAAGGGAACTCATGCCTGGGATGGGTTACAACACAGACATACATGCACACACAAATTTTAAAAAGCAAAATACAGTGTTGATCCTATACAGGTTAATTTTTTTAAACCATGAATATTTATTTATACATTAAAAAGTCCTTTAGTCCCAGCACTTGGCAGGCAAAGATCCCTGTGAGTTCAAGGCCACCCTGAGACTACAGAGTGAATTCCAGATCAGCCTGGCCTAGAGTGAGCCCCTACCTCGAAAAAAAAAAAAAGTCCAGAATGGCTCAGTGGTTAAAGGCACTTGCTTGCACTGCTTGATAGCCCCAGTGCCCATGTAAGGCCAGATGCACAAAGTGGTGCATGCATCTTGAGTTTGTTTGCAGTGGCTGGAGGCCCAGATGCATCTCTACTCACTCCCTTTCTGCCTGCCTCCTTCTCTCTGTCTCTCTCTTTGAAATAAATAAATACCTTTGTTTAAAATGTCCAGGAGGATCATCACTCCAGCTATTAATAGTGACAAGGGTTACGAGAAAGAGAAGACAAGGATATTTTCCTTGTAACTTCTCCTACTTTTATTAATTTTTTATAGCAAACATTACTTCTATAATTAAAGAAATAAATAAAGTTGAACAGAAGGATGCCCAAAGAAGCGAGAGCGTCTCTTCACAGGGGGGATGGCAGAGTGGCCCAGTGCTCGTGGCTCTTCTGCAGGGCGCTGCAACCCCAGAATATTAACGAGGCATCTAGTAGGAAGGGTTCTCAGGGAGGCTGCTGTGAGAACTCTGTGCTAAAAGCTATAGGAAAATGGGGGGGCTGCTGGTAAGCCCCCGATACTAGCAACGCTTACTTGTTATTATTTTCAAATGGCTCCTGCATTCCAGCCTGCAGAGCCAAGCGAGCCCCTCTCAGGTGTGGAGCTTGAGAATTCGGGGCAGGTACTGGAGTGTTTAGCTTCATGTCAGGGCTGTAACTGCACTTAATTGCCAACAAAACCACTTCAAAAGAGCCGTTCACCTGAGGGAGGGTGTGCAGTTGGAAACCATGGCTAGGCGGTTCTCCTCAGCTTTAGAAGAGCGGTCCTTTCCTGGCCCGTTAATGAATATATAAATAAATAATAATCACCTTGCAAATGCATAGCGTAGCTTTTTGCAAGTTAAAACAAAAATGGTTACTGGTCACCCCTTTCATGTTTTAAAAAAAAGTTTTGAAAGCAGATGAAAATGAGAAATGCAGTAGTCTGTGTTTTTCCTCGCCCCACCCCCAGGAGAAGTCAGCCTCTGCAGCCAGAGACCCTTCTAGAAGGTCACCAGAAGAAGCATGGAGCTAAGCAATCAAATAAAGCCCAGCGTGCAAATATATTAAGGGGGGGATTAAGTCTAGTGAGCCCTTGTCTTGTTATAATGTTGCTTTCTCTTTAAAGAAACAGTAAGAGAAAGCTAAGGGGACACACCTACACTTGTTCCCTTGAACCAAAAAAAAAAAAGTGATTATTTGTATGCTAGAATGCACCCACAATGAACGCAGAACAAAGTAAACCAGATGGAAGAAAGAATAAAGCCCTTTCAGGAGGCACAGCTGCTCCCAGCTGTGAGAGTTCCTGGGACAGTTTATGTTGGCCATTTCGCTTCCAAGTTAAACTGATTGCATTTTATGATGATTTTTTTTAACAACTTGAAAAAAAAAATCAGATTTTATTTTCTCTCTCATGAACTCTTTTAATACCATTCTTAATAAGGAAGAAAAATGTTGTGTGTTTCCAATGATAAATGGAAAACCTCGTTTAGGACTTGGTTTACAAATTCCAAGTGGTTAAAACCAAGTCCAGTGACATGAAGCCCGTGTGAGCTCAGGCCAAGGGGATGGAGCTCAGGACGGACAGCAACGTGCAGGACCAGCCCTGGGGGGTGATCGCACAAGGTTGCCCTGTCTGCTGTTTTCATCGGTGCTTCACAGTGCCTCTGCTAGCCAGGCAGCCATCTGTCACATCTCCCACCTTCGTTTTCCTGCAGAGGAAACTCTCGCTGGAATTTTAGGAACTGGGAAGGAGTCTGTGGAAAGCTATTTTTGAGCAGTGACGGCTGATTTGTACGCTAACTAGCGTGGGTTTGTGTTGAAAAACAGACACCCACAGACACGCAGGTCTCTCTCTCTCTCTGTCTTCCTCTTCATTTATCTTGAGCTGGATCGTGCTTGTCTCTTCATTGCTTGCCTCAGAGTAGAGTTTCTATAAATATTTGTTGAATAAATAAAAGAAAACTGTTTTCTACTTCCTAGAGAAAGGACGACTCTCTATCCATGAGTCTTTAAAATAGCAAGCCTTGGAAAGGCCTTTTTAATTGTCTGATAAGGGAAAGAAAGAAGGGAGAAAAATAAATTTGTAGACCATTCATCATCAGTGTATTTAACAAATATTCACTGTGCTGTCCACACCTGGTCCTTGTCTGTGGTGTCCAGTCTCCTGGGGAGACACAAAATAAGTAAAACTCAATATGTAACATGACAAATCATACACACATATGATAAAACAAGTAACTGGGTGTGGTAGTTTGAATGTATGTCCCCCATAGACTCAGGTGTTTTATTAAAGCTTGTAAGTTGGATCTCCAGATGCCTGGCTGGAGGAGATGTCACTGGGGGGGGTGGATCCTGGGGTCCAGCCCTAAGGTGTGTTTGGGGGCAGATCTGATTTCCAGTCCAAAAGTGTGCAGAGAGGTCTGAGCTCTGGTGGATTTCTGGCAGATTTTTTGTGCTTGCTGCTTTTCGGTGTTTTGTTGGCTGCTGATGGTTTCTCTCTCTGCTTGGATTTATGAATGGGAGCCAGCTTCTTCCACCATTGATGAAACTTCCCTTGGATCTGTAAACTTTAAATAAATCCCATCCTTCCCTAAACTATGCCTGGTTTGAATGTTCATCCTGGCAACCTGGAGCTGAGCCCAACATGGGTGTTGGAACAGACAGCAAGAGGCAAGTGGCCAGGGAAGGTCTCATTGAAGAGACAGTTGAGCCAAAGCCTAAAGGCCAAGAAGGGCAAGGAAGGAAGGCCTTGGGTTGGAGGAGGGCAGTAGGGGCCATGACACTGGGGAGGACAGAGGGTGCAAAGCCCTGGGGTGGGGAATCTGTGTCCTATTCTGAGTTCAGTAAAGACTTGAACTCTGCTCCTGAGCAAAGAACCTAGAATAGTACTTGGCATGTAGCAAGAGGACAATCAGGTCAAGTGTTCCTGGATAGTAAGTGTCCACCTGAGCTAGCAAGGCTCCATCGTGATCATAAAGGTCCAGTAAAACACAATGAAAAGAAAGGCTAATCAATACACGCTTTATTCAACAACTTTTCATACTTTTATTTATTGGTGTTTTTGAGGTAGGATCTCATTCTAGCTCAGGCTGACCTGGAACTCACTGAGGTCCTCCTACCTCTGCCTCCCGAGTGCTGGGACTTAAGGTGTGCACCATCACGCTCAGCTCAACAAGTTTTTTTAAAATTCTTTCCCCTCATTATTTATTTTTTTTTAATTTTAATATATATATTTATTGACCATAATGAGTTACATTATTTAGTGGGCAAACAATGAATTGTTATCCCCAATTCCCCAATGCCCCTCTCCCCCTCCCCAACCAGCTGGATATCCTCCTCCGTGGGTCGTCTGGATCAGTCCTTGTGACAGGGGACCATGGATAGCCTAGTACTCAGCCTGGCTCTCCTGGCCCAAGTGTGTTGTTACTGAGGGGTGTCATGCCTCTGGATAGTCTCCCAACAACTTTTTATATAACCAAATTTCCAGGCAAAACCAGTCCAAGTTCCACTTACAGAAGAGAAAGTTTATTTTCAGTCAATCCTCTGATGGTGACTGTTGGTTTTAAACAGAGGACTGTCTTTTCGGCCATTTTCAGCTGCTCGTGTGAACTGCTGTAACTTTCTACCACAGGCGGCCATTTCAGAAATGCAAGTTACAGCTAATCAAACACTCAGCCCACATGCTTACTGATCTTAATGATACGATTTGTTGCTATGAGACAAAAACATGTTGTGCGGGAAATAATCTGTTAGAAATCATATGACCTTGATTCAAAGGCTTTTGAGTAGCAGCACGAACATCCACTTTCTGGAAAAGAAACAAACCCTATGAGTAGAGCTTGGTAGTCCTTTTAAAGCAAACAGAGTGTTATTAGCCACTCATTAATGGACACGGGAAGCGACGACGACTCCAGATATGAAGAACTTCACTTTAGTGCACTCAGCATTTCCCTTGGAAAAGCTTTGGGGCCACTGTCACTTTCTCCTCTTTGACCTTATCTTTCTCCTTTCTGTCTGAAGAGGGTCGCATGTGTAGTACATGGTGTGTGGGTGTGCTCATAGGGGAGTGGAGGCCAGAGAATGTGGGGTGTCCTTTCTCCCTCACTCAACCATGTACTTCTGCCTTGGAACCCAGAGCTGGGGGTTTTCATGAGCCCAGCCATGGTCTCTGCTCCCCACAGGGCTCTGGTTACAGGTGTGTGTGGTCATGCCCAGTCATTCACATGGGTGCTGGAGAATTAGCTTGCAGCAAGCATTCTTACTCACTGAGCAGTCTCCCCAGTCTATGGGTTTTTTAAAGAGTATTTTTAATGTGTTTGTGAGTAGAAAGAGAATGCAGAAAGTAGAGAGAGGATGCACCAGGGCCTCTTGCCGCTGCAAACAAACTCCAGATGCATGTGTGCCTTAATGCGCCTGGCTTTACATGGGTGCTGGGTGAACCCAGGCTGGCAGGCTTTGCAACCAAGTGCCTTTAAGAGCCATCTTCCCATCCCAATTTTTTTTTATTGAATAGTAAATGAAGTAGGCAGTCTAGGAAACTCCAGACCTAGCAAGTTGGCTGTGCAGTCCCAAAAGGCATCTCTTCTGCATGAAAGCTGGCTTTGTAGCTTTCAGACTTTATTTATTTAGTATAGCCTGTGTGTCAGTACGAGGCTTGGTGGCATCGGGGCAAACAGACATGGTCTCTACTTCCACAAACGCATCAGAGTGATGAGCAAAAATCAAACAGGAGAGAAGGTAGCTGGATGAAGGGGTGAGCCTCTCAGGTGACATCTCAGCTGAGCCCTGCAGAAGTTATCTGGGATCACCTATGGCAAAAACTTTCTGGACCGAGAAGATAGTCAACTTGGGTCCCAGAGGTAGAGACCAGCTTGGATGTTCAAGATGGAAATGGGGACGAATGCTGAGCCAGTGACAAGAGTCGGAGAGAAGATCGAGGGCAGTGTTGCAGTTACCTTATCATTGCTGTGCAAAACATCAGACCAAAAGCAGGAAAGAAAGGGAATGTCTTAGCTTCCGGTCTTCTAAGAGGAAGATTCCTCGTGGCATGGCAGAGCAGAGACTGGGCATCACAACGTTTCACCACAGCAGGAGGTAGCAAGTGTGAGCTAACTCTGGCACGGGTGGCTTGGGGTACTACCCAAGACCGCCCCAAGCGACACACCTCCCAAACTGCTACTAGGTCAGAATGTAGTTTGAGGCTTAATCCCAAACCCAAGAGACTAAGGGGGACTTTTCACATTCAAGCTACCACAGGCAGGGTGGCTCTAGCTACAGCTACGTCTGAACTCACCCAAAGCTTATCTGAGTCGAGCCTGGCTCCCACCTGTGATCTGCTGGCAACAGCTCTTTTGTCCTTCATTAGTGGGGGAGCAGTAATGACCTTCCCTGTTGCCAGGCTCCCCTGGAACCTATGTGGCCGACTCTAAGAAGGCTGTCAAAGCAAAAGCTACATGTGTGTCCTGGACCATAGAGGTCCTGTCTCCCCATTCTTAGAGCTGTCTTCACCCTCCCCGTCGGGTCTCCTTTGTTATCTAAGCGCTGGGATAAGGCCAGGCAGCTTCCTTTTCCTCCTCCTCTTCCTCCTCCTCCTCCTCCTCCTCCTCCTCCTCCTCCTCCTCCTCCTCCTCCCTTTCTCTAACCCTATTACATGCCATGACCAGGGCTCAGCAACAGCAGGGCAGGGGGCAGGGGTCAAAGCCGGAAGACAACCTGGGTTGGATGAAGTTGGTGTCAGGACCGAGCAGTGGGTTGACCCCAGGGTGCCTGGTCTGGCATGAGATACCGGCTTGGGCATATTGCCAGGGTTACCCAACCAAGCTT
>PVHP010049655.1:0-12093 GCA_004024765.1 Zapus hudsonius
GCCTCAGGCATCTGCACAAGGACACCTTTCTCCAGTCCGTGGGCCCCAGGCAGGTGCACAAGCCCACCATTCTCTAGGCCATGGGCTTCAAACGTGTGCACAAGGACACAGTAATCCAGGCCATGGCCTCAGGCAGGCGTACAAGGACACCATAAACTAGGCCTAGGGCCTCAGGAAAGTATACAAGCACACATTCTCCAGGATTTTGGCATCAAGAAGGTGCACAAGGACACCATCCTCTAGACAGTGGGCCTCAGGCAAGTGCACAAAGGTATGTTTCTCCAGGCCATGGGCTTCAAGCATATGCAGCAGGATACAGAAATCCAGGCCATGGGCCTGTACGCCATAATCTAGCCCTAGGGCCTAAGGCAAGTGTAAAAGCCCACCATTTTCATGCTTTGGGCATCAAACTGGTGCACAAGGACACCATTCACCAGTCTGTGGGCCTCAGGCATGTGCACAAGCACACCATTCTCCAGGACTTGGACATCAGATAGCCGCACAAGACATGATAATCCAGGCCATGGGCCTCAGACAGGTGCACAAGGATAGTTTTCCAGGCCTTTTGACTCAGTTTGGTGCACACGCCCACCATTCTCTAGGCCATGGACATGAGATACGCACACAAGGACACCATAAACCATGCCTTGGGCCTCAGGCAGATGCACAAGCCTACCATTTTCCAGGCTAGGGGCATCAAGCTGGTGCACAAGGACACCATTCTCCAGTCCATGGGCCTCAGGCAGGTGCACAGGCCCACCATTCTCCAGTCTTTGGGCCTCAGGCTTGTTCACAAGGACCTGGTTCTCCAGTCAGTGGGCCTCTGGCAGTTGTACAAGGACCCCGTTCTCCAGTCAGTGGGCTCAGGCAGCTGCACAAGGACACCAATCTCTGGTCAGTGGGCCTCAGGCAAGTGCAAATGCCGACAAGTCTTCAGGCCGTGTGCATCAAGTGGGTGTACAAGGATACCATTCTCCAATCTGTGCATCTCAGGAAGGTGCACAAGGACAATTTTCCAGTCCATAAGCATCAGGCAGGTGCTCAAGCCCACCATTCTCAAGGCAGTAGACATTGAACAGGTGTACAAGGACACCATAAACCATACCTTGGGTATCAGGCAGTTGCACAAGCCCACCATTCTCCAGGCTTTGGGCATCAAGCTGGTGCACAAGGACACCATTCTCCAGTCTGTTGGCCTGCTGCAGGTGCACAAGGACACAGTTCTCCAGATCTTGGTCCTCAGGCTGGTGCACAAACCCACCATTCTCTAGGCTGTGGGACTTAGGCAGGTGGTCAAGGACACCATAATCCAGGCATTGGGCCTCAGGCATGTGCACAAGCACACCCTTCTCCAGGCCATGGACATCAGATAGCCGCACAAGGACATGATAATACAGGCCACGGGCCTCAGGCAGGTGCACAAGAACACAGTTCACCAGGACTTGAGCCTCAGGCAGGTGCACAAACCCACCATTCTCTAGGTCATGGACATGAGACAGGCACAGAAGGACACCATAAACCACTCATTGGGCCTCAAGCAGGTGCACAAGCCTACCATTTTCTGACCTATGGCGTCAAGCTGGTGCACTAGGACACCATTCTCACCTCCGTGGACCTCATGCAGGTGCACAAGGACACCATTCTCCAGCCCGTGGTCCTCAGGCAGTTGCACAAGCACATCATTCTCCAGTCTGTGGGCCTGACATGTGCACAAGGACCTCGTTTTCCAGGCCGTGGGCATCAAGCAGGTGCCCAAGGACCCTGTACTCAAGTCTGTGGTCCTCAGTCAGGTACACAAGGACACCATTCTCCAGTCTTTGGGCCTCAGGCAGGTGCATAAGGACCCTGTAACCAGGTCGTGGGATTCATGCACAAGGACATAGTTTTCCAATCTGTAGGCCTCTGCCAGGTGCACAAGAACACAGTTCTCCAGTCCATGCTTCTCAGGCAGGTGTACAAAGACATCTTCTCCAGACTGTGGGCCTCATGCAGGTGCAAATGTCCACCATTCTCCAGGCTGTTGGCGTCAAGCAGTTGCACAAGGACAGCATTCTGCAAACCGTGCATCTAAAGCAGGTACACAAGGACACCTTTATCCAGTCAGTGGGCCTCAGGCTGCTGCTCAAGCCCACTATTCTCAAGGCACTGGGCATCAAACAGGTGCACAAGGACACCATTCTCCAGTCCTTGGGCCACATTCAGGTGCACAAGGACACCATTCTCCAGCCCGTGGGCATCAAGCGGGTGGTCAAGACACCATTGTCCATTCCCTGCACCTCAGGCAGGTGCACAAGACAACCTTTCTTCAGTCTGTGGGCCTCAGGCAGGTGCACAAGACCACCATTTGCCAGACAGTGGCTGTCAATTTGGTGCACAAGACTACCATTCAGCAGTCGCTGAGCCTCAGGAATGTGCATAAAGACACTGTTCTCCTGTCTGAGGGCCTCAACCTTGTGCAAAATCCCACCATTTTCCAGGCTATGGACATCAAGCAGTTGCACAAGAACACCATTCTCCATTCCCTGTATATCAGGCAGGTGCATAAGGACTCTGTTCTCCAGTCTGTGGGC
This sequence comes from Zapus hudsonius, assembly GCA_004024765.1. Lineage (NCBI taxonomy): Eukaryota > Metazoa > Chordata > Mammalia > Rodentia > Dipodidae > Zapus > Zapus hudsonius. Next base: position 2,571 of record PVHP010049655.1, read on the forward strand.
CTCAGTCAGGTGCACAGGACACCAATCTCCAGTTGGTGGACCTCAGGCTGGTGCACAAGCCCACCATTCTCCAGGCAGTGGTCATCAAGCGGGGGCACAAGGACACCATTCTACAGTCCATGGGCCTCAGGCAGGTGCACAAGGACACCATTCTCCTGTCAGTGGGCCTAGAGCAGGTGGACCAAGACAGTTTTCCAGTCTGTGGGCCTCAAGCAGGCACAGAATGACACTGTTCACCACTCTTTGAGCCTAAGGCAGGTGCATAAGCCCACCATTCTCCAGGCAGTGTGCATCAATCAGGTGCACAAGGACACCATTCTCCAGTCTGTGGGTCTCAGTCAGGTGCACAAGGACACCATTCTCCTGTCAGTGGGCCTCAGGCAATTGCGCAAGCCCACCATTCCCCATGCTGTGGGCGTCAAGTGGGTGCACAAGGACATGTTTCTCCAGTCTGTGGGCCTCAGGCAGTTGCACAAGGATACTGTTCTCCAGGCTGTGGGCATCAACCCGGTGCACTAGGTCCCTGTTCTCCGGTCTGTGGGCCTCAGGCAGGTGCTCAAAGACACTATTTTACTGGCTGTGGGCGTCAAGCGGGTGCAAAAGGACACTGTTCTCCAGGCTGTGGGCATCAAGCAGGTGCACAAGGACCCTGTTATCCAGTTTGTGGTCCTCAGGCATTTAGACAAGGACACCATTCTCCAGACCATGTGCTTCAGGCAGGTGCAAGAGGCCACATCTGTGATCTTGGGGATAGCACCATGCCAATAGGCTGTGTTCTCCACCCACTGGCCCATCCTCCAGGCAATGGACTTTATGCTGGTGTTGTGGTTATACCTGTGATTTTGGAGATAGCACCATGCCAGTAGGCCATGATCTCCACTCACTGTCCTGTCCTCCAGGGTGTGGACTTCATGTTGGTGCTGGTGGTTACACCTCTTATCTTGGAGATGGTGCCATGCCAGTAGGCCATCTCCACCGACTGGCCCATCCTACAGGCCGTGGACTTTATGCTGGTGCTTGTGGTTACACCTCTGCTCACCGAGATGGTGCCATGCCGGTTGGACATGATCATCACCCTGGGTTCACGCCTTCAGATGCTGTCCTTCACTTTAATTCACAAGTGTACGGCCCTGATATCGGGGGCAGCATCAAGCGAATAGGCTGTGATCTCCACATTCATTCACAAGCCACTCTGCAAGTTCTAGATATTAGCAATAGAGTACCAAAGTACCACCCTGATGTCAGATACATTGCAAGGAGGCTATGGTCAACAGCCACGAGCCAGTTGTCCACTTCCTTCTCTTCTAAGTGGTACACCCATGTACTGACCTGATTACCAACTCATAAGGTATGCCATGACTGGAGACTGTAATCTCCATGCACGTGACATTCTTTCAGTTCCTAATGTTCACTTCAGGGCCCCTGTGTTCAGCTCTTATCCCAGTGATAGTGCTCTGCAAGGAGGCTGTAATCTGCAACCACCACAGGGCACTCCTCTAATTGCTGGTCTGAGCAGTGCACCTGTGACCAGCCCTGAGCTGCAGGGCCACAGCACAAAAGCAAGCTGTGATCTCCAGACACAGTTCACTCCTGCATTTCCCGATTTTGAGAGTCATTCACCTGAGTCCATCACTGATCTCAGAAGCCATGCCATGCAAGGAGGCCTTGATCCCTGCTCACAGAGCACTGCTCCAATGGCTGGATTCAGCAGTGCACCTGTGTCCAGCCCTGAGCTGCAGGGCCTCAGCACAAGAGCAAGCTCTGATCTCCAGACACAGCCCACTCCTCTAGTTCCTGACCTCCCTAGTTCGCCTGGGTCCAGCCCTGATCTTGGTGACACTTCTCTGGGTCCTGAGCTCAGTAGCTCAGCCTCACATGGCCCTGAACCTGGAAGGGAAACATCTGGATTTACCAAACCCAGTACTACCACTACCACCACATGGAGATTTGTCTTGAGGAGCCAGTCTACCAAAGAAGAGCCCACCCTTCTCAGGGGCCACCCCTAGCCTGGACCAGCTAGAAATTATCCTTTTTCCTACAGTACCACCTTTCAAAAGCTTGTCTTTGATACAACCTCAAGGTCACCTATGGTCAGAAGCCTGCCTTATTCTCTTTGGCCTGCAGTGTGTATTCTTCTCCCTCACCTCCTAGTAAGTGCCTCTTCTCCCTCACCTCCTAGTAAGTGCCTTCCTTTACCTGAGTTTTGTGATGAAAGCTCATCCTCCTCATCCCAATCTGCACTTCCCCAGCCCCCGTCTTTTCCCTCCCCTACATCAAAGCCACCTTCTTCTCCCAATAAATCTGGCCAGCATTCTTATTCCTTGAATACATGTGACCTAAGCACTAGTCCCACTACTAATCATGGTACCCTTTGGCATGCCTTGATGCCTGGCCTGGATCCCCTGACCTCTATCTCCTCAGAAGACCAGGAGGAAATATAAATGCCTCACACCCCCCCTCCACCTCATAGGCCTCCCAGACTCAGGAATGAGCATGCACCCACTGTTTGAATGGTTGTTGTGAGCTTTCTTATTTGTAAGGTCTCTAGGAGTTGTACCCATTCACCAGTAACCTAAAGGGTTTTGAAGCCTTCTGTTCCCTAGGCCCCAGTGTCTAATATTTTCCTGTTTCTGGACATTGATTTCTTTGTTCCCTTTTTCTCAAAACATCCTGTCTTTGCCCTTGAGTTAAGAAGTGTATTTTGCAAGTTGATTTTATATAATTAAACATTTTACTAAAATGGTTTCACCTAATAAAAGTAGTATTCCTAAAGGTGATGGGAAAACCATCTATGCTAAATTTTATTTTCTTATACTGTTGGTGAAATGGAAACATTATTTAGAATATACGGGAATTATTTTGTACTTGTGCCTAAATCATTTGAGTATGTTTTGTTTATTTTTTTCTGACAAGATTTGAAGAAGTCAGGTTTGTGGAATTCATATAATAAAACAGTTCATATCTAATGTTTAAACTTGTTGCTCAGTGTGTCATGTTCTGGGTTTTACACAGAGGAACCAAGACAAACTCTTTCTGGGGCATGAGATGTGTATTTGAGTTGCAGATTTAACTGGCTGGCAGTATCCACAGCAGTAGGGAGTGATAGGGGAACTTTGGCACTAGAGAAACAGAAGAGATGACAAGAAGCTACTGAATGATTAGAGAGTGGGGGATTTAAAAATTCTGGGAAGAGGGCTGGAGAGATTGCTTAATGGTTAAGGAACTTGTGTGCAAAACCTAACAACCCATACACACATGAATCCAGATGCACAAACTAGCACAAGCATCTGGAGTTCATTTGCAGTGGTTAGAAGCCCTGGTACACCAGTTCTCTCTGTGTCTGTCTCTATACTCACTATCATTACTTGCAATAAAAAATATTTTTAAAGACCCTCCCTTGTGCTTTCAGACCCCAGATCCAAGGTAAGGACAGGAGAGGGAGCATTGCCTTGGGCCCCCATCAGCCCATGGGCCCCATGACACTGCCCACTGACCCCTGGTTGCATGCCAGATAAGCAAGCAGCCCCTTTGCTCTTCACCAGCCTGTATACCCACTGCTCCACCTATTAACCCCTTGACCACAGGTGAGACAAGGTTTGGTAACTGCACCAACCTGCCACCTACCCCTGCACATTTGGACCCCAGACCCTAGGCCATGCCAGGTGAGGGAGGCTTGCCTTGGGCCCCCACCAGTCCCTGTGCCCTATGACCACGTCCACTGACCCAGGATTACAGGTCAGGTAAGATAGCAGCTGCTGTTCCTCACCAGTTTGTAGTCCCAAGGCTCTACCATGACTCGAGGTGAGGAAGGTTTGGGACCTGTACCAACTTCCCACCTACCCTTGTACATGTGGACCCCAGGCCCTAGGCAAGGCCAGGTGAGGGAGGCTTGCCTTGGCCCTCCACCAGCACTTGTGTCCTATAACCATGCTCACTGACCCCAGATTGCAGGCCAAATAAGCAAGCAGCTTCACTGTTCCTCAACAGCCTGCACACCCTCAGTTCTGCCTACTAACACCTTGACTGCAACTGAAGCAAGTTTTCGGACTTTTGAAATCTCCCACCTATCCTTGCATGTTTGGACCTCAGATGCTAGGCAAGGCCAGGTGAGGGAGCCTTCCCTTGGACCCCCACCAGCCTGTGCACTCCATGACTGCACCCACTGACCCCGGGTCTCAGGCCAGGTAAACAAGCAACCTCTTTGCTCCTCAGCAGCCTGTACACACAGCTCCACCTACTAACCCCTTGACACAATCTGAGGTAAGGTTTGGGACCTGCTCCAACCTCCCACACATCTTTGGTCTTTCAGACCCTAGTTTCATGGCATGACCATGAGAGGGAGCCTTGCCATGCACCCACAAAATCCTGTGTACCAGAAACCACACATGCTGACCCCCAGGTTGCAGGCCAGGTGAGCAAGCAGCCTCTTTGGCCCTCACAAACCTGTGCACCTGCAGTTCAACCTACTGGCCCCTGGATCCAAGGTGAGACAAAGTTTGGGACCTGCGCCAACCTCTCACCAGCCCTTGCTTGTATGGACCTAGACCCAAGGCATGACCAGGTGAGGGAGACATGTCTTGGACACCCACCATCCGGTGCACCCCCCCCAACTGCATGACTGCACCAACTGAGCGGAAGAGGGGGTAGAAAGAATGTAAGAACTATTGTGGGGGAGAATATCCAGAGACATTGCCCCCCTCTGAAGCAATACACAAGGGGGACCAAAAAGAAAAAGAAAAGAAAAAACTGGCTACCTCTAGTGCAGTTCATATCCCTATCCTCTGGACAGATCTAGAACATGTACCGAGGAAGTACCCAATTGTTAAGAGACAGAAAGGAAGGAAATGGGGATACATTCACAAGATTTTCTTATAGAATGTATAAACTTATTCATAATAAATTTATATTAAGAGTTACACATAGAGAAGGAGGCAATCTGCCCTTAAATGAGAGATGTATGATATGACTGAGGGGACAACAAGGGAAGGTGGCCTGGTCCTCTGCTTATCTCAGGTTTAGTTAATTACCTTAACAAGAGGTGATTTTAGAATTCCAGACCTACCCTGAGTATGACCAGGTTGTAGGAGGAAAAGGGGAAAGGATGAGAGAATGCTGAGACTTATAATAAGGGAAAAGACAAACATGCATGTTTGTCTCAAGCAGCTGCTAGAATTGTCTGATAAGACAATGCATGATCTCTGAAGGCAGTGCCCATTGTTTAAAATCTTAATGCAATAAAACAATATTTCAGGGCCAATTCTTCACAGCACACAGATCCTGGCATCTTCTCTGGGACAACATGTATATGCTTATGCAGCCTGATCCAGCAATACTCTCTATTTGACTACTTGGGACATAGGACTTGCCATTTTCTCCAAGAGGGATCACATAAGTTAAAGCAGTCAGATCCTTCCAGCAACCCCCTCCATTCATCATGCATGCAAGAAAAGTAAAAGCCACTTCCCTCAGAACCTCCTCCCCTTCACCACCTTCCATCCAAGACCTGTCATCTTCACTGAGACCTAATTGGGTCAGTATGTTTAGTTTAAGTACCTGGACTCCAGTTAGAAATCCTCCCTACACTCATCCCACCATTGGGGCTAGGACCCTAGCTGAGTTCCAGCATTCAGATTCCCTTCAACAATAATATTCCTCATCTGGCTGGGAACACTAAAGTTCTCCCATTTGGGCTTGGAGCCATATATACCTTCTAGCATAGCAGCAAGTTAATTGAGATCAGCTCATCCACAAAGCAGTTCCAGGTCTGAACTCCAAGCAACACAAAGCAGAGAAAAGACAGGTGAGCATAGAATCAGACAGTTTTCCAAGTACTCACACACATGAACAAGAATGACCTGACCAAAGCACAATTTCCAATTGAGTAAGTCACAATATAACATGAAATACAAAGCAAATAATCTCCCCCAAGAAATACCAAACCCATAGCAGAGGACATTATAAGAGCAGCCTAGAGAGAACCCAGACAAAAATCTCATTGATTATAAATATATACAAAGGAATTATACCCCTAACCCACTTTGCCATGGATATCAGAGTAGGGGTTCCAGAGATGATTGCACTCCAAAGACCCATTCAGGTGATTCCAGCCCTGTCATGCAGATACAACCTCAGGCCCCACTTTCTGGGATTGGGGATTAGCTATACTAGGTGCTGAGCCTTCATTGATGCCACCACCAGTACTGACTCCAGAGCTGATCACACTCCAAAGCCCCAGGTTCCAAGTACTGTAGGCCATCCAGGGCCCAGATGAACATCCTGTCCCTGTGTGTATAATCCTAGCCCCTACTTATTGGGATTGTGGATCAGTTTGCCATGGCTCTGACCTCCCTTTTCTGCCTCCACCTTTGAACCTACCAACCATGGCCACTAGAGTAGGGATCTGGAGCTGACTGTCCTACAAGACTCCATGCAGTGAGTAGGAAACACAGGGGTTAGAAGGGTCTTGGAAGGAACTGAGGTAAGGAAAGGTGTAAGGGGAGATATACATAACTGACAATATGAACCAGTTCCATAGAAACCTTCACCTTGCATAGCTAATTAAAACCTATAACTCTTTTATTAAATATTTAATTTATTAATTTATAAGATAGAGAAAGAGGCAGTAAAAAAGAGAGAGGAGAATGGGCATGTCAGGGCCGCCAGTAAATGAACTCCAGACACATTTGCCACCTTGTGCTTCGGGCTTTATATGGTTACTGGGGAAATAAACCCAGGTCCTAAGGCTTTCCAGACAAGTGCCATAATAACTAAACCATCTCTTCAGCCCCAAAGATATAATTCTTAATAAGAGAGGGGTGGGGGAAATATTCTGTACATTAGTGTCCTGTAGGTGGTGGAGAAAGCTTAACCTTAAAGCCATAGACTCTTGCTGGTAAATCCAAGTGCCAAAACTTGGTTTCTATCCCCCTCTACAGTAAGCTGTTGGTCAGGGAAGCTCATGAGCTCACCTAAAAAAAAATGCAGGCCATTGCCAAATCACTCAGTTACCCACTAGATTTAAATGGTATGACCCTATGGCTAAAACGCCACAGGCTGTTGTCTTAGGACATTGAGAGATAATGCTGAAACTAGAAAGGAAGCCAGCCCCTCGCTCTCATAGTGCTTAAAAGTGCTCTGTGAGCTGCTGGGGAATAAAGGTCAGCATGAAAAAGAAGAGGATCCTGAAATCTACAAAATCAGCTAGACAAGATATGCACACTTGTGTAATAGTAGCACACAGGCTATGGGGATCATCAATTGCTTTTGTGATTGGATATGATGGCTGCTTAGTGGGAGGAAATTCATACCTGGTATTCAGAACCAAATCAAAAGTCTATGGTTTGGAAGGTCATAGACTAGAAGGACACTTCTACTGTTCTTTGACTAAAATGAGAGGATATAATTGTAAAAAGTCTTCTAAAAGTATATGCTTATCCTCTTTCATACATGCTACTCTCACACTTGGTTAGAAATCTTCTTTTTAAAAATGGGGAGACTAAGATCCATCAGTACTATAAGAAAAGACAATTGCCTAGCATGAGACAGGACATTATTATCACATTTGCCAGAGCTCAGGAGACATTACAGAGGAAGTGAGAGACTAAATATGAGTGCAGCTCTCATGACTATCATGAGAACCTCCTCTAGGGAGATTTTGATTGATACTGTGAAGACTCAAAACTCATCAAAGCAGAAAATCAGAAGCTGAAAAGTGCTCAGCACTCAAGCAGGTTCATAATATGACCACAAAGACTCAGGTAACTTTGAAGAGAAAGGGGTAGAAGGTTTTAAGATGTACAGAATGGGTAGGAGTATACTTAGGCATTGCCCCCTATAGGGATTGACTAGCATGTTCATGATCTCACAGTAAATACTGATAAACCCATGGAGGAGGGCCCTCAGGGTAATAGGGATGGGGAAAGGGAACATGAGAATTGAACCTGATGAGATTATAACCAAATATGCAATATGTTCATATACTAAAGTTCACAAAAAATTAAAAGACATGAACAAGGAATTTAAGGAAGACTCAAATAAATGCATGAATGAAATCATGAGTAAGTTCAAAAAGGACAGAAATAAGCAGTGAGATGAAATAAGGAAGGCTAACCAGGATATAGAACTAGAATTCAACAAAAGGATAGAAATCCTGAAGGAAAAAACTGAAATAAAGCTGGAAATACAAAACACAAGTCAAATAGCTCCATGGTAAGCGTTTGTAAAATAATGTATGAAGTGGAACACAGAATATCAAGCCCTAAAGACAAAGAGAAGGAACTAAATTAAATACAATGATTAGTTAAAATAAAATAATAGAACATGAGAGCTATGTGACAAATGTCTGAATTATAAATTTATGAGGAGAACTCGAAGTCAATTACATAGAAAATATTTTTAATAAAATTGTAGAAGAAATTTCTCAAATCAAGGGGAAAAATATGTTCATCCAGGTGCAGGAGGCATAGAAAACACCAAATACAAAGAAGCAGAATAAAAATTACATCATATTATATTCAAAATACTAAATCCACAGAAGAAAGATACCTGATAGCCATAAGAGATAAACATTTTATCATATACAAAGGCTAACCCATCAGAATAACAGCCAATTTCAATAGTAACACTAAAAGCTATAAGAATGATGCCTCTTCTTAGTATTTGGAACCAGCACCTTCTCCGGAGACTACAAAGTTAGCAGAGAGGATCAAACAGATTTAGCCACCACCGGGCTTCTTTTAAATTGATGCGCACTTTTATCCTAGAAAAAAAAACAGAAATAGTCATTTCACATCACTGAAAACTTCCTGCCACAGCTACTGACCTAAGGGAAATAGAAAAATTTTTACGCAAATATTATAAACAAGCAGAAAAAGGTCATCCTTTGAGGGAAATTCTGAACTTTAAAATAGCAAATACACCAAGACTTGCTAGGTTTTATTAAACAGCTGAGTTAAAAAGGTAAGCCCAGCAACCTAGACTTGCTAGGTTTTATTAAACAGCTGAGTTAAAAAGGTAAGCCCAGCAACTAAGATGTGCACAAGTTAGAAACAGCCTCACTTTATGACTTAGCAGTTATGTCCTAATGATTGCCAGTACGAAATAAATGTATGTGGTTGTTTCTCATTACCATGTACTGAGTTCTGGTTTCTAACATTTTCTTTCCTGTTTGCCCATACTATTACTCTATCCCTGTCTTCTCTCAAAAACTCTCTGAATTAGAAGCTTCTGTTTGATTTCTTCCCTAAGGACAAACTATGCTATACTATCATCCAAACACCCTCATGACTACGGGTAAAATTTAAACACAGTGATCTACTGGGTGACAGTCCAACGTCAACACTCCCATTAAATGCTCTAACTATACTCAAGTTATAGATTCCACAGGGTTGTAAAAAGATGCTTCAGAGCCCACACATACGCGTTTTATTCTACTTACTGTTCTTATACCTTGAGTTAGTCATCCTGAGTAACAACAGAGTTTCTCACTCTGTTCTCAGGGTTGAAAAGACTGGACACCACCGTC
>PVHP010049656.1:0-11713 GCA_004024765.1 Zapus hudsonius
GTGTGAGCTCAAGGGACCTTGGGAGACGTCTCAGTCCTGCGCATATATGGGCCACACAAATACCATGCAGAAAATGCCTCCCTTTTCACTGAAATAAAGCAATTCTCAAGGCAGACACATCTGGCTCGAATTCTGACTCCACCACCGGCAGCTCTGGGACTTGAGCAACGACTTCACAGCCCTCATGTCATCATCAACTGTAACTCATGAAGGAAGGAAACATTTCTGCAAGAAGCTTCCAGTGAGAATTCAACCTGAAATTGATATGAGAGAGCCTATCCCAGTGACTGGCTTGGGGCTTCTGAGTTATTCAGGCTGCATTTCCCCTGACTGAGTTGAGCACTGCTCTTACCGTCTCCTGTTGTGACTGCTCTTTAGAAATACTTATCATTCTATTCCTTTATTTGAGCTGCTTCAACCCAACCTAAGAACACAGCATGCAGACTGCTATTTTGAAATAAATACAGAGTTATTACAACTTCACGGCCTTTGACATGCACAAAGGCTGTCTATGCATGAAGCCTCATCTTCTATTCCAGAAATGTCTTTGGGTCCATGATGTGATACCTGCCACCATCCCAGCCCTGCACTGGAGGCTTGCGACCTCCCTCCCCCTCCACATCAGCCTGCCTTGCACATTGACTTCTCCCTTGTGCAAAAATCTAGCCAACTTCAGCGAGCTAGAGTTAGCCTTGTTACCTGGAAATGCCACTTCTCCGAATACCCCCAGAGGATGGAAGAGTGTATCCACACAAGCTCTCAGACACGTTTACAATAGTATTGTCCATAACAGCCATGCAAGGGGCCCCTAAATGCCCATGGGCTGATGGGTGGGCAGTATGATGGGTCGTGTCTGAATCATTAGTTCCCTAGAACTGCTGTAGCAATTTAGAACAAGTCTTAGTGACAGCATAACTGTATTCTCCCATAGTTCTGGAGGTGGGATGTCCTTCATTGGCGTCATGAGCTAAAGTCTGGAACCTGTAGGTTTTCTCCTCCTAGCTCCTTACAGCCTTTCATCAACTTCCTGCTCTCTCTCTCTCTCTCTCTCTCTCTTCATCTCTTTACTTCATCTTCCCTTCTTCTTCCTGCCCTGGCCATTCTACAGTTGACCATGGCCGTTGTCAGGCTGTCTGAGAGTACCTGCCTCTGCCAAGACCACATACGGGAGCTGGGCTGCTTGTTTCTGCATAGGAGTCACAGCACCTGAGGGTTGACCTGGCTCAGGCATGCTCCCTGCATCCGGGCACACAAGTGGGATTGCTGGGCAGGGGTCAAGCAGATAGTCTGCCTCAGCAGTGCCATGGGGAAGATTCAGACCTCCACCAGTGGGCATGGCCACGGGCCCTCCACCCCACTCCTTCATCAGAAGCCAAGAGGTCAGGCCCTGGGGTCAAGGTCCACTCCAGCCACCTTCAAACCTCTAGCTACTAAACAGAAGTTGGGCTTTGTGTTCCTAAGCTAAGCACAGGGCTTCTCAACAGTATAGGTTACAGATGGCACTAAGCACTGAGTGAGCTGCCTGCTTACATAGCCTAAAAAGAGGTGTTTGGACCGATCACAACCATTAGTTTTGGCCAGTCACAGCTTTTCCTTTGGGACAAGTCACAGCCACTTGCTTGAGACAAGCACAGCCTTGCCTCTTACAACCCATCCCAGTAATTAAGACGTGCGTCTGGACCAATCATAGCTTTTCTAGTCATAGGAGCCCTTCCACCAGGGGAAACGCTCTTCCTTTGGCCAGGGTAGAACCTTAGTCATCAAGGTTTGTGACTGCAAAAAGTCAGGTTCAAACTTTCATACAGCCCTGGCTGGGGCTGGGCCTTCTAGATCCAGGGCAATCGGCTGCGATCTTCTGCACCCTTGCTTCAAGGCACCCGTGCAGTGTGTTCTACAAGGATGGTGCTGGCTCGAGGGTAGTTAGACTGGTTCCTACATGGCTCATCCTTTGGCTCAAGGCAGTTCAAGCAGCAAGAGAGTTCAAGGGCTGCCTATTGGGGAGTCAAGTCGCCTCAACCCCTATGTGCGTGGTTACTTACATGAACATGAACTTCGGAGAGAGAACCTGCAATATAAACTCTTATACTGCCTCATAGTGCTCTAACGACATTTTCCAAATGCTCAGTGCCCAGAGAGAGGTGGGTGTGATGGTTAGCTTTTGTTGTCAACTTAATTTTTTAAAAATATTCTTGGGTGGGTCTCTGATGATGTTCACAGGAAGACAGCCTGTCAGTAGGGGGCAGGATGTAAAGAAGCTAAGGGAAGCTAGAAATTAACATACCTTCCTGTGTGGACAGTGCAGGAAGGAGATTCCAGAGACTCAGGAAGCCATTAAGTCTGGGAAAGTGTTGTAAGACCCCACCCTAAGGCTATATAAGGGGAAGAAATTCTCTCCTTGGCCCTCCTGCCTGTTCCCTGTTCTGTGTGTGTGGTGTAGGTGATGGGTTTTTCTCTCTGCTCAGACCTGTGAAAGAGGGCCAGCTTCTTTCACTGCTATGGAACTTCCCCTCTCGTAGGATCATGACTCTCCTAGGATCATGACTCTCCTCAGGATCATGACCCTCCCCACCACCACTCCTTTCAGCTCATCTCAGGCCTCTAGCCACTCAAAGACAAGAAGAGATCAACCCAGTGACACCATTCTGGCACCTGGTCCTTCTCTACTTCTGTCACCTCCGCTTTACCAAGTGCCTCCAAGGATGTAGTCTTTGTCTGACTTCTCCTGTTACTGTTGCTGTCCTCACCATTGCTTCATAAAAATGGATCTAAACTCCAGCCTTGCTCCCTTTGAGAGTTAATTTCGATTGCCAACTTGATTGGATTAAGACATGCTTAAAGGATTAATAATCACACCTCTGAGTTTCCGTGAGGGTGCTCCCAGAGACAAGTAGATCATGAGGTCTCTGACCTAAAGAAGGGTTAATCCCCTGATGGGTCCATGATAAGAAGGCTTGACCAGGAGGTCGTAGCAGTCACCTTCTCATTGCTGAACAAACATCCGACTAGAAACAGTTTATAGAAGGAAGGAGTTTATTTCAGCTCACAGTTTCTAGGGGACATTTCATCATGGTGGACAAAGCATGTCAGAGCAGAGGCTGGGCATCACATCTTGTCACATCAGTTTCAAGGTAGCAGCAAGAACAAGCTGGTTCTGAACACCCAGTGGGCTGAACTGATAAACCACGAAGCTCACTCCCAGGGACACACCTCCTCAAGCCAGGCTCCACCTCCCATAGGCTCCATAATTTCCTGAATCATCACAAGCTATGGACCAAGTATTCAAAACACATGAGGCAATGGGGGACATTTACTCTCCAATCACCCCAGGGATGGTGAAGGTACTAGGTGGGACCTTGCTAGAGGCAGTTGGTCAGGGAGGTGGTGTCCTTGGGATTGTATCTCACCTGATCCTTTTCTGTTATTGCCCTTTTTCTCTGATTCCTGGCTATCAAGACACAAACTACTCTGTTCCACCCCACCTGCCCCCTTGATGAACACATCTGAAACCATGAGCCACAATAAACCCTTTCTTCCTCCCTCAGGTTGTTGCTATCAGACGTTTTGTTGAAGCAATGCAAAAAGTAACTAGTGTGGTCTTGCTACCCACTCCCAGACATCCCTAATCCAGAGGGCCATCTTCACTCTACGTTTAATGCCTAATCTATCCCCCTTTGCTCGTCTGGCTGAGAGCCTTTCTGGCCTGGACCCTGGGCTGGCCTTTCTAGTTTTGCCCTGGGTTGGGCCCCCAGAAGCAAAACTGCATCTGGGCCCAGCTGAGGTGAGTACAGACAACACCAGCAGCCCTCTCTTGTCCAGGGAGCCCCATAGAGCTTTCTAGAGGTTAGAAAACCCAGTCAGGCTCAATCTGAGAAGCAGCCCCCACAACAACTATTTCTCCAGCCCAGCCCTGCTGCTTGCTTCCTGAGCCTTTCCTACAGGCTCTGAAGCAACCTAGGGACTAGGCTCTATAAAAGGGTCACAGAGCGTGAGGAGGGTGCTGGGCAGCTGCAGAGGGGCCGAAGGAACTGCATTCCTGTCCTCTGCAGTGTGTTACTTCAAGGTCTCAGAGAGCCTGCACCCCGAATTCTGCTGGCTCCATATGAAGGTGTGGGTAGACTCGGGTCACCAGCAAACCTTTGGGAAATAATCAACATGAGAAAAATCAAAAGGTGTTCTGACCAAAAGCCCAGTTCCTCTTCCAGCCCTGTTGCTTAGTCCACTGAAACCACAGAAACAGAGAAACACACACCTGCCAAAAAGGCAGAATCTCCATTGCATGCTGGCTTTAAGGACTCTAGTGGGCCTTAGGAGTCCTCAGGAAACTCAGGCACCTTTAAGGCCCCAAAGCACCCTGAAAATAGTCACCCCTCTCCACCCAAGGTCACCTGTCTTCAGTCCTTCCTTCTGTGGAGCCCACTCACCTCTGCAGCTCTGAATCTCTGAATAGTGTCTGGAGCTAGGGGTCCTCGTGACCATGTGCTCAGTGCATTAGGCCCTGACCTGAGGCCACCACCCCCCTCAGCCAGGCTTTAGGTCCATGAAGGCTCACGGGTGCTCATTCATTTTACAGAACAACATTGTTGTGACAGGTGATTCCCACTGTCAGCTTGACTGGGGAGACATATCTGTGGCATTGTCTGGGAGGTCTTTCCAGAGAGGGGTCCTGGGCTGAATAAAAAGAGAAAAGGGAGAAAGGAGGCTGAGCACCAGGGTCTCCTCTCTCTCTCTCTCTCTCTCTCTCTCTCTCTCTCTCTCTCTCTCTCTCTCTCTCTCTCCAGACTGCATAGCAATGTGACCATTTCATCTTCCTTCCACTGTGCCTTCTCTGTCATGATGGACTGCGACTTTAGACTGAGCTCCACCCTCCAAAAAAAACTATTTTTTCAGACATTTTGTCACAACAGTGAGAAAGTCATTTTTATAATTGTAAATGGCATTTCTAATGCTATTTCCATGCACAGTCTCTAGTGGACTTGACCTTGGGCTGTTAGTATAACTACACTTAATAAGTGCTTGCTAAATGCCAAGTACTTTGCAAACACTGATCAGCTTAATCGCCTCATAACCCCCAATAAAATAAGTTTCATTAATCCCAATTTGCAAATGCAGAAACTGAGGCTCGGAGATAGAAGTTCACAGCCCCAGCTAATCTCTGAAAGACTGTGATGGAAACTCCTCAGTCAGGGTCAGACACACTTAAGACAAGTCCACGCTGCCGTCTGTATTGTGCCCTACTTTACAAATAAAAACTGGGATGGAACATTAAAACTGTCATTCAGAAATTCCAATGGTCTCAAGCAGAGAAAAACAAAAGAAATACATTGTCATTTCCCAAGACCAGCAACCAAGGGGGAAAGGATTTTACATAAGCAAAAAAGTGCCCTTGGGAATAGAGCCTGATGCATTAATGTGTCCATTCTTCCTCCCGCCTGGGCTCTAACAATATTTTTATTAGGATGCTTTACATATTCTTTACCTTCTTTAAAATACTAAACTGACTTGGAGTCCCCAAATGTGCCAAAATCCCAGGTTGTATGTTTATAGACAGCAACCCTCCCCCTCCACCACCACCAAGAAATAACTCCCAGAGGCTTGAATTAGTGGTTTGTATTGTGAGGAGTGAGAATCCACAACTCTCTCAGGAATGCAGCTGCCATAAAATTCAAACCAAACTAGATTTATGAGGGGAAGTGGGAGAATGGCTTGAAAGCCCGTCCTGAATACTTAATAATCCTGCTCTCATCTATGATCCTGTCCGTGTCTGGTGGCCCTCGTTCTGGAGAGACCTGGCTTTGTCAAATGGCCATGACTAAGGATCAGCCCTGGATGAGTCAGAGTCTGTGGGCCGCAGCAAATCTCCAATCTATATGGAGGTAAGGGTCTTTTCTGTCACCTGTCTGCAGAGTGACAAGGTCTCATATCCATGGTGCCTTGTTATGTTTTCCATAATTGACTTTCAAATACTTTAACAGAAAGTTATGGAACCAACCTAAAGAGAGAGAGAGAGAGATAAAAAATATCACACACACATAAATATATATGTGCACACACATGAGGACATTCTTTTCAGCTTTAAAGAAGAACAGAGTTATGTCATCGTTTGCAAGAAAATGTATGTAGCTAGAGATAATCATATTAAGTGAATTAAGCCAGTCTCAGAAAGGTAACTAACGATCATATATTTTCTCTTACATGTGGTTTCTGAATTTTACATAGCTACATAAACTCAAGTATGTATACATAGCATGAGGGGTGAGGAGGAAGCCCACACAAGAAGCAACAGTTATAAGCACTTCTGTCATTTGCATTTCAGTCAACAGCTGAGCTCGCAAATTAGCATACAGCATGTCAGAAACAGGATTTATTGGTGAGAATAGCGACCCTGTTGACCAGCAAGATAGATAACAGAAATGAAATTTCAATTTCTTTTGTTTGCTGTGACAAAATGCCATAAACTTAGGGGCTTACAGGCAACACAAATTTATTTCTCTATTCTTTGGGAAGTCCAAGATCAAAGCCCCAGGCAGATTCAGTGTGTGGTGAAGGTCCACCTCCACTTCTTTCAGTATCCATACATGGTAGAAGGAAGCTCTCTGCACCTTGTTTGATGCAGGCACCCAGCCCATTGCTGAGGGCTCTGACACCAGGCCTAACCATCTCCCAAATATTGTCTCTTAATACTGCTACCTTCAGAATGGGAAGCGACACAAACCTAAATCCTAGCAAGCTTGTACTGGTTGCTGAGGAAGGTGGACTACCGAAAATGGGTCAGAGATGCTGAGTGCTCAACACTCCTCGGAATGAATAGGACAGAAGAATTCTGGGAAGCCTATTTGCCTGGGGCTGGGCTCTGCAGTTGGCTATTGAGTCAGGAATCTGTTCCAGTTGTCTGATGCTGACCAGAAGCCCCCCCCCACGCCCTTATGTGTACATGACTTGTGTTTGCCTCAAGGGCTCTTTCTGCCAGCTGTGTTTGGATAGAGACAGGACATCACTGAGCTCATGGGACATGTATGAACTTTATGGCGACTTCTTGGTTAGCAGGGGTGGTGACCACTGGGTCTGAGATGCTCTTTCAATCAAGGTGGGTGTGAAGTTGTGAAGGAACTTCGCCCTTCCAGTTGCTTTGCTCCCAGAGCGTTGCTACAGGATGACGGTTCTGAGTATCTTCGCTCTTCATCAAATTCCTCACTCTTGTATCTAATTTCTTTTTAATTTTGTCCCCTTTAATCAGAGGTGGATCAGCCACACAGCGGATTTCAGAACCGCTCCTGGCAAGGAGTAATCTGATGAGAAGTGATTATGTTCTTAGTGGAGAAGCAATTTATTGCCAACCAAATTCTTGGTGCCTGTTGAATAACGTTACTGTTAATTCTAGTCACTCAGAGTACCCAACAACTTCTTAAAGTCACTCGTGAGAGTTTATAGATATTAAGGACAAGGCTGGGCATAGATTCTGGCTCCTAGGGAAGGTGTGCACCCTCTCGGACACAGGTCTATTTGTGCCTGCCTGCTTTTTCCCCAGCATTCCATCCCTGGAGGCTTGGGACCATCCGAGCTACCAGGACCCTCTAAATGAGTTGACCCAGCCCTTTTCTCAGAAGATGAGGAGACTGGCCCAGAGAGATTTTTGTGATCTACCTATGATCCTACAGGAAAGCTGGGAGGATAGCTCCTCAATTCCACTCAACATCTGTCCAGGGTCTGCTGGAGGCCAAGCCCTGCCTTATGCTGGACAAACCAGAACCATGGCCTGATGAGCTCAGAGTCAGAGGGTGGTGTACAGAGATGCAGAAACATTTAGAAGCTGAGAGAGTCTAAGAGAGGAGGAGACAGAGGCAGATGAGGGGCCATGGCAGGCTCTGGAAACACTGGGTGTTGGCATCAGGCCTAGACAGCAGCCAGTAGCAGGAGATTTTTTGTTGGATTCCAGAATAGTGTGCAAGGATCTAGAAGTCTCTATGGGTGGGGGGTTACATGGAGGTGAGCATGTGGACTCTATTTCAAGCTAGACTAACCCCCGAGGTGGTTTAGATCCACACTCACTTCTCCAGAGTCCTCTCCTGCCTCCTTCTTGTTCTGCAGTCTCAGTGGTTCTCCTGGGACTCCAGGTGCTTCTTAGAAAGCCAACCCCTCATCCCCTCCCTCCCCTCACCTAGAAGCAGAGGAATCAGCACAACACATATGTGTACAGAGCCTAATCAAACCACAGGCATGCTTTCCCAGAATGCTCCACTGTCCATACCCTTGTGTTTAGGTTATAAAAACAGTCTCGGGTCCACAGTCTATCCCAGGTCATTCTGCCGGTGCTGGCTGAGACCTGTGCCCACGGCTCACGGCACAGGCTCTCCAGTCAACCCTCTGTCTTTGAATCTCAGCTTCACCACTCATCAGCTAGGAGATGAGCAGATTGCCTTCTCCCTGCTTTTCTCATTGCATGGCAGTGATGATTTAATGAGAATATCCATGCAACGACCACAGAATAATGCCTGGCACGCAGGTGAGTGCACCTGTAGCTTACCTACCACCAGCATCAGCCCTGAGGCAAGATTCCCCCTGTGAGAATACTCAGCATCCCTGAGTGTCCCCAGAGAAGGTGCTCAACCTCTCTGGTCCTCAGGAAAGTTGGATTTCTTACTGAATTTGCTTTCTCCCATCTCTGACCTCTCTCTATCTCTCCTTTACCCTCCTCACGGCTTTCGTGCTGGCCTACAGCCCCACATGCACATCTAAGACACCATTTCCAAATTCTATTCTGTCTTTGTATTGTTCAAGAATGGCCCTTTATAATACTCATTTTGATAGTCTTTTTCTTTCTTTTTGCTACTTAGGACAAAAAAGAATTACTTGTCTCCTTTAAAAGCCCAGTTTGGAGTTTGAAAGCAGCTCTCCCATGAGAAGCAGCATTGGCTCTGTCTCCCAGCAGCAGCCGCTTGGGGATTATCAGTAAAGAACCACATGGCATACCTAATTGCAAAGCCACCCCCATGGCCAAGAGCTGGGCTAAGTTGAGTGGCGATTTGGGTTCTAATACAGCTACTACTTGCAAACACGACTACACAGCTACTGGGGAAGACTTTGTGGGCTCAATAAAGAAGGTCTTTATAGCAACACTGTTCTTGACACTCAGCTATAGCTGAGGCTGTAATGCACTTGAGGCACAAGCGTGAGTACCTGAGTTCAGATCCCCTGAACTCACATAAAGCACAATCCTGTAGGATCTGAAACCCCAGCATGCCCAAGGCAGGAAGGGAGATGGAGACAGGAGAATTATCCAGAAGCTCAGAGTAGCAGCTAGCCTGGAAAACACAGCAACGAACCAAAGATCCCCACCTCAAGCAAGGTAGAAAGTGAGGGCTGACCCCCAAAGTTTTTCTCTGATCTTCTCATGTGCATGGTGGAATGAGGGTGTCTGCACCCACACACGCAAACATCATGCACAAAAAAAGAAGAGGAAAGAAAGAAAAGAGGTAGTCTACCATGAGCATGTGCCTCCTTAAAGTCTTTGCACGCTGTGGTGGCTGATACCCACGGTCACCTTGATAAGATATAGACTCACCAATGGGATGAATCTGTGTGGTTTCTAGATTTGGGTTACGAGAGGTGGGAAGACCCACCCTAAAGTTGGCAGTGCGATTCCATTGGCCGGGACTCCAGGCCAAGCACAGCATTCATTTCTCTTTACTTCCTCAGTGTGGAGACCATGTGACCAACTGTCTCATGCTCCTGCCACCATGATGTCCCCACCATGATGGACTGTATCCTCAAGCTATGAGCCAAAACAAACCTGTCCTTTGAGTTGCTTTTGTTACAGCAAAGACCAAAGTCATGAAGATAGATACCAAAGAAGAATTACCTTAGGGGCTCCCCACAGATACCCAGGAAGGGAGCACTTCCTGCAGCCCCTGAGTTAGCTTGGCCACTGTCTCTGCTCAGGTGCAGGTGGGCTCTGTCCAATGAGAAAATTAATACCCCAGGGGTTGGGTTTGCCTAGGCCACTTCCATCTGTGGGCTGGTGGGCTGCTTGTGCAGGTGGGAGAGGAGCAGGCAAGACCCTGGTGCCAGGTGCTCAGCAGAGTCTCAGGAAATGTTTCCTGGAGTTGAGAAGCTACTTGTTTGGAGTCAATTAGCATATGGTGGCTTTTGCAGGGTTGAGGGTGAAGTGTGACTGGTGGAGGAGGCATAAGCCACTTAAGCGTCCTGTTCTCTCTCCAGCACTGGGACACTTTATCTCGAGCCTTCCAAGTAGAGATAGCCAAAGCTTAAATGGCTCAGCAGCTCCTGCCGATGTCTATCAGCAAGCTGAAGGTTTGCAGAATACCAGAGGAGTGTCCAAGTTAAGGAGTGGAGGATGATATCTTGCAAGGGTAGGTGTCCTGGGAGCATTCGGGAACATCCTAAATACAATAGGGAATGAACCGTAGAAAATAGCCAGTTCAAAGAATGTAAGAGCCATGGTCGGGGGAGAATATCCAGAGACATTGCCCCCCAACCCAGCAACAACACACAAAGGGGGGGACTGGCTACTTCTAGAGCAATTCATAACACCCTACCCCATGGACTGATGATTCAGTATTCCCAATGAGGAGGATCCCCAGTGGATTGGGGACAGGGAGGAGGGAAATGGGGGTATCATAAGATTTGCTTATACAATATATCTAATTATGGATAATAAATATATTAAAATAAATAAATAAATATCAAAAAAGAAAGAAAATGGCCAGCCTTGCTTGTCATGTCAAAGCCAAACCGTCCCCTGACTCTGGGGAAAAGACTGTTCCAATTGCCTGGATCACTGGGGCTGACCTTCTTTTTCAGGTTACTTAGCACCGGTGGTCATCAACCAACTTCCTCACATCACTCTAAATGTCTTCTTGTTTGATGCAAGTGTGTGTGTGTGTGTGTGTGTGTGTGTGTGTGTGTGTGTTAAGGTGTATGTGTGTGTGCATGCACGTGGAGACCAGAGGACAACCTCGGGTGTCTTTCCTTAGAAATGCCACCTACCTTTTTGTGTTTTTCAGCAGGGTCTCTAACTGGTCTGGATCTTGCCATTGAGGCTAGACTGGAATGCCTGCATACCCAGGGATCTACCTGTCTCCATCTCCCCAGCACTGGGGTTATAGGTGCCTACCACCATGCCCAGGCATTGTGTGTATGTGACGTGTGCCTGCATGTGTGATCACACATGTGAGCAAGTGTATTGTGTGTGTGCATGGACACATATGGAGCCAGAAGGCACATCAAGTGTTTTCCTCAATCACACTCCACCTTATTTTGGGGGTCAATGTCTCCCTCTGTGGAACTCACTAATTCGTCTAGACTAAGTAGCCAGCCAGCCCAGGGGATCTTCCTGCCTCTGCCTCCCCAGTGCTGGAATTCCAGGCACTGCCACACCTGGCTTTTTAGGTGGGTGTTGAGGATCCAAACACAGATCTGCCTGGTTGTACAGAAAACACTTCACCTGATGAGCCATCTCCCCAGCCCCAGTCACCAGTCTTTCAGGAGCAGATGCATACTGTTGCAGTCAGCTTTCTAGTTGCTGCGCAGAAAGAACCCAAACAAAAGCGGCTTGTGGAGGAATGGGTTTATTTGGCTTACGGACTCGAGGGGAGACTCCATTCTGGCAGGGAAAACGATGGCATGAGCAGAGGGCTGGACATCACCTCTGCCACAGCACTGCAAACAGCGGCAGGAAGGTGTGCCAAATACTGGC
>PVHP010049657.1:0-12097 GCA_004024765.1 Zapus hudsonius
GCCGGACAGTCGGGAAGAACCCACAGAACCTGGCACGCAGGGGGCCCACAAAGGGGATCCCACGGGTGGCCCTTCCCCGGAGTCCTCGCCTGTGCACACACCAGGATCCACGCGTGAGCCGCCTGCGGGATCTCCTCCTGTCTCTCCATCCAAGCTGTCACCTGTGGCCCCAGCCCAGCCTCCTGCACTGCGCACTGGGTCACCTGAGCGCCCTCGGTGTCAGGTGCAGCCAGCTGGACCTCCGTCCAGATCCCAAGCCCTCCAGGTGGCCACGACAGACAGCCCATCCCGGGAACCTTTGGTCAAGGGGACATCTGGAATGTCACCACGTGTGGAGGAGCTGGGCCCCGAGCAGCCCCCAGGTATGCACCTGAGAAAGTGACTTTTTAAAAGTAGCCTTGGTGGCTCTGTTTATGAGGGCAGGCCACCACAAGGGGGCACAGTGAGTGTCACAGTGACAGATCTGTGGGGAGGCTCAGCCCCTCTGTCTGATCACTAGCCTTTGGCCCGCTGACCATCATTTCTGTGCACATCACCCGCTTGCTTGGCTCCTCTTTGGAAGCAGCCTGAGGGCAGAGGGGAATGTCAGCGTGTGACACCTTCATAGCAGAAGGGGTTGCTAGTATTAGTGAGAGAGAGAAAGAGAGAGAGAGAGAGAGAGAGAGAGAGAGAGAGAGAGAGAGAGAGAGAGTGCACCAGGTCACCACCTTGTGGGTCTGGCTTATGTGGGTCCAGGGGAATTGAACCCGGGGCCTTAGACACTGGAGGCAAGTGCCTTAACCGCTGAGCCATCTCTCCAGCCCCTCCTGTTTTTTAAAAATTGTTTTATGTATTTTTAATATTTTTATTTATTTGCAAAGCAGAGTGACATAGAAGAGATATAGCAGAGAGAATGGTTGCCTCCAGCCACTGCAAACAAACTCCAGATGCATGGGCCACCTTGTGCATCTGGCTTATGTGGGTCCTGGGGAATTGAACCCTGGTACTTAAATATTATTTAATTATTTATTTATTTGAGAGAGAGAGAGAGAGAGAGAGAGAGAGAGAGAGAGCGAGCACACTAGGGCCTCCAGCCATTGTAAATGAACTCCAGACACATGTGCCCTCTTGTGCATCTGGCTTTACATGGGCACTGGGGAATCGAACTCTGGTCCTTCTGCCTTGCAGGCAAACATCTTAACCGCTAAGCCATCTCTTCAGCCCTCACTCGTGCTTTCTATATTTTTACTTTAGCTGTAGAGCCTCTTGCCACTTCACATCCAAAAACCACAGCGCCTCCAGCTAACGAGAAAGAAGCCATCAGCAAGCCACTTGTGACGTAAGTTTCTCCGTCATCTGAGTGGGGTTCTCTCCTTTGGTCAGGGAGGGAGCCCAGCTAAGTGAGGTTCCCCACTTTAGCTTCCTGGCGGATTCCCCCAGGTACCCTTCTAGTTTGTGTGGTGACAGTTCACCCCTTGGCACTCCCTTCTTTCCTCCTCTTCCTCCTCCTCCTTCTTTTGTTTGCTTTTTCGAGGTAGGGTCTCGCTCTAGCCCAGGCTGACCTGGAATTCACTTGTAGTCTCAGGGTGGCCTCGAACTCACAGAGATCCTCCTACTTTGACCTCTAGTGCTGGGATTAAAGGAGTGTGCCAACATACCTGGCTTATATTTTTTTAAAGATCTTTTGGGATTTACATTACCCAGACTCCCTTGCTGTCTGGACACCTGTTGGATTAGCCAGTGAAAGATTGGGGGGGGGGGCAATCAAGCATATTTCTCTCTCTACCCTGCAACTTTGTCTCTCCCTTTGTTCTTATGAGAATCGAGTCTGATGTCTTCTTTTCCTTCCTTCCTTCCTTCCTTCCTTCCTTCCTTCCTTCCTTCCTTCCTTCCATCTCCTTCCCCCTCTCCCTTTCTTTCTTCCTTTCTTTTCTATGAGTCTTACTGTGTAGCCCAGGCTAGCCTCAAACTCTCAATCATCCTGCCTCAGCCTCCCGAGAGCTGGAATTACACTTGCACACCACCATGCCTGGTTCTCAGATATCTAACTTTTGATATTTGCACTACATATCGTGTCCCACTTACTAAAATGTGTCTGCTTCCCCATATGTATAATTTTATCTATAAAACTTAGACAGTTTGTTTAAATTTAATAATTTTGAGTTTAGGCATAAATGATGCGTTCATTGTGTTTGCCTGATCTGAATATCTTTGCACTTATGTATAACTGAGTCAGTTTGCGTTTTGGTTGACCAGTTGACATGATATTCCTCAGGGAAATAGTTATCTGTAAGTAGGGGCTGGAGAGATGGCTCAGTGATTAAGGTACTTGCCTCCAGTGCCTAAGTACCAGGGTTTGATTCCCCAGGACCCACATAAGCCAGATGCACAAGGTGGCACATGCATCTGGAGTTTGGTTGCAGCTTCTGGAGATCCTGGTGGGCCCGTTCTCTCTCTCTCTCTGTGTCTCTCTGTCTCTCTCTCTGCTTGCATAAATAAAT
This sequence comes from Zapus hudsonius, assembly GCA_004024765.1. Classification (NCBI taxonomy): domain Eukaryota; kingdom Metazoa; phylum Chordata; class Mammalia; order Rodentia; family Dipodidae; genus Zapus; species Zapus hudsonius. The sequence continues at coordinate 2,481 of PVHP010049657.1, forward strand.
AATTTTATTGCATAAATAAATAAAAATATTTTTAAAGGATAGTTATCAGTAACTAAAAATGTTGGCTAGGGGCTTGGCTGCTCCGGGGGTTGCTACCTTTTGGGCTGAGGCAGGACCCTGTCGGTCACCAGTGACTCACCTCCCCGATCTCGCGACCCAGGGAGAGCCCTGCCTCAGACGCAAACTGGGTGAACAAGACATTCAAGAACAAGCAGAAGGCAAGCAGCCCCAGAAAGTGCTTTGCAAGACCCCCGCGATCCAAGAAGCAAGTTGGTAAAACGAAGTGAGTGACAAAGCCGCCACTCCAAGGAGTGTGGGGAGCTTCAGAGTCAGACTCGGGTGACGGGCTCTTGCTCCGCTAGCGTCGCTTGGTGATCATGGTTAGGATACCTTGTTTCCATCTTCATGCCTGAAAAAGTGGGGCGTGGGGGTGACCCAGAGTGTCCCCGGCATACAGCCCAGAGCCCTGATCAATGTTATTGGTTTTTCAGAGGCAGGGTCTCGCTCTATCCCAGGCTGTCCAGGAACTCACTCTGTAGTTCCAGCCTGGCCTCAAACTCACAGCCATCCTCCTGCCTCTGCCTCCCGAGTGTGCTATCACGCCTGGCTGTTGGTTTTTGGAGACAGGGTCTGGCTTTGTAGCCCTGGCTGAGCTGGAATTCCTGCTCTAGGAGGAAGGAGAGACTTTGTCTCAAGGAAACAAAGCAGAAGTAGGATAAGGCCTCTTGACGGTTTCCTCTGGGCTCTGTGCAGTGCACGCATGCACACGCGCACACACACATGCACACACCACGTCCACACACGCACACACCAGAAAGAAAGAATGCCTTCATTTAAGGAGTCATAGGGAAAATCAGCTCAGTGGCTTCAGTCCTATTTGTCTCACGTCCCCGGTGTTGGCTGGCTGACACTCAACCCCTTCAGGTGGCAGGTGACATGTAAATACCCTCAGACTGTGAAGTCGAGGAGCCATCCCACATCTATGAGCTCCCAAATTCAACCCGGGCCGCCACAAATAGTGCAAAACAGGACACATGCAAATGGTCTATTTCACACTTAGTTAATTGCTTTTTTTTTTTTTTTGTTTTTGTTTTTCGAGGTAGGGTCTCGCTGTAGCCCAGGCTGACCTGGAATTCACTCTGTAGTCCCAGGCTGGCCTCGAACTCATGGTGATCCTCCTACCTCTGCCTCCCGAGTGCTGGGATTAAAGACGTGCGCCACTATACCTGGCTCAGAATGGGGTCTTCTGATACCCTATTTTTGTCTTATTTCTCCTCACACCAGGTCTGCTCCTTGCCCACTCGACTTCCCTTTGCTTTCCACTTCGGAGACATTTTGGGTCACCTACAGGTCTCATCCCAGCAGGATCCAGAAATACAGCTGTCCTGAGGTATGGAATTCCTCAGGGTGTCCCCCTGCCTCACCAGGGACGTGCCATCCAGTTTCCTGAATGCCCTGCCTTTCCTTATGCAGTCATTCCCGTGTCCATGATTCTCCCGCCTCCTCTACAGAGCACTTCACCCTGGGAGAGGGCACAGCTGTTCCTGGCACTCTGGAGACCATCCCAACCTTTCCCGAAAAGCCCTATTTCAGGGCTGGGGAGATGGCTCAGAGGTTAAAGGCACTTCTGGCCTGGGTTCCTTTCCCCAATACCCACATAGAGCCAGATGTGCAAAGTGGTGCATATGTCTGGGATTCATTTGCAGTGGCAAGAGGCCCTGACACACCCATTCCCTCTCTCTTTCTCTCTCTCTCTCTCTCTCTCTCTCTCTCTCTCTCTCTCTCATCAATAGAAATATTTTTCAAAAACCAAGTACTAGCCAGGTATGGTGGCGCACGCCTTTAATCCCAGCACTTGGGAGGCAGAGGTAGGAGGATCACCGTGAGTTCAAGGCCACCCTGAGACCACATAGTGAATTCCAGGTCAGCCTGGGCTAGAGCGAGACCCTACCTCGAGAAACCAAGAAAAAAAAAAAAAGTACTGGGGCTGGACAGATGGTCCAATGGTTAAGTCACTTGACTACAAAGCCTAACAACCCAAGTTCAATTCCCCAGTACTCACGTAAAACCAGATTTTGCACAAAGTGGTGCATGCAGCTGGAGTTTGTTTGCAGTGGCTGGAGGCCCTGGCACAACTCTTCTCTCTCTCCTCTCTCTCTCCTTGAAGAAAAAAGTGCCAGTTAGCTTTCATAAACTGAATGACATCTCAAGCCCCCTTCTATTGCCTCCCAGGAGAAATCTCTCTTGGCAGAGCGGCACGGGACCGAAGAATAAGACGGCGAACCAACCCTCCAACCGCTTTGTGGCGCAAACCCTCCTTTCCAAGTTCTGTGCACCAGAACACTAACTGTCTGACGGGCTGTCCCAGGACTTGCTCATGACTACCCCAGGGAATGAAACGGGAAGGGACACAGGCTGGAACTGTCATGGCAGGGGGACTCTCAGATGACAACTCCGTGTCCTTTCCTAGGGAGCCGTGAGTAGACAGAACTCCTGAGCTGGACACGAGAGACACGGAGGACAGCCCTGGACAATGTCCCCACCGAGGCCTGTCAGGGTCCTCCCCAGCCCATGCCACAGTCCTTGTCTAGACAGCCACCTGCCTGCTTCCTGCTGTCCTCACTGCCCTCCCACACCCTTCGGGATGGACAGATGGACGTCAGCACAGGCCTCACGGGAGAGCTTCCAACCGAGCCCCTCCAAGTGGACTGGGCTCTGGACCTCTGTCTAAGCTTGGCCGGGCCATCCTGCCTCCTTGGCATCCAGGAAGCAAAACTCAGGGACCAGCCAGACACAGCCGAGGACACACTTGGCTGTTTCCTGTCGTGTCCAGGGCCCCGGGGGCTTTGGTAGTCTTCGTTTTGTTTTTGAGTCTCTGCATTAAAGCCTCCATGTGAAATCAAAGGCTCCCACACCGAGCTGTTCCCTGGAGTCACCCACAGGCCTGATCCTCAACCTGGGCCTCAGGGTCTTTCACCCTCCCCACCCCCCAGGATCATATGGTGCAGCTAGAGAGACCGGCCACTGTGGAATTCTCAAGTCTTGGGGTCATAGCGGAAGATGTTCAGGACCAAATGGGAGACCAAGTGTCCCCTCTTCACGAGGGCAGCTTCTGTCTGCCTTTCACATCACAGGGGGGAAAAAAAGTGGTCCATGAAAGCCGAGCGTGGTGGTGCACGCCTTTAATCCCAGCACTCGGGAGGCAGAGGTAGGAGGATCGCCGTGAGTTCAAGGCCACCCTGAGACTACACAGTGAATTCCAGGTCAGCCTGGGCTAAAGCAAGACCCTACCTCGAAAAACCCCCCCCAAAAAAATTAAAAAAAAAAAAAGGTCCATGGAAAAGACACCTTCAGGCTTGTCACATGACTCGCTCAGAAACATGTAAAATTTGACAACTGGTCCCAGCATGGTGGTGTATGCCATGGATCCCAGCACTCAGGAGGCAGAGGTAGAAGGATCGCTGTGAGTTCAAGGCCAGCCTGGGACTACAGAGAGAGTTCCAGGTCAGCCTGGGCTAGGGCGTGTTCACCTTGAGCAACATAAATTTATTAGGGGTTGAGGAGCTATGGTAGACATTTTCTTAAAGTTCATGTGGTTGGAATCAGATGTCCCCATAAAACCAAAACTGTGTGCTCTGAATGCTTGGCTCTCAGCTGATGGCCAGTTGGAAGGTGGAGCCTTGCTGAAGTAGGTGTGTTGCCTGGTGTGGACTTTGGGGTTTATAAATCCTAGTTTGCCAGTGTTAGTTTGGTTCACTCTTCTGCTGTGGCAGAGGTTGATGTCCAGCCTCTGTTCGTGCCATGTGTTCCCCTGGCAACTGTAAAGCCAAAATAAACTACTTTCCTCCCATTGGGTGTTTTTTGTTGGGTGCTTTGTTGCAGCAATGGGAAGGTAAATACAATAGTTGCCAAGTCCCTGCCGACTAAACTCCTTGAAGTGGTTGTTATTATTATTATTATTATTCTCATTATTATTTTGGTTTTTCCAGGTAGGGTCTCACTCTAGCCCAGGCTGACCTGGAATTCACTATGTAGTCCCAGGCTGGCCTCAAACTCACAGTGATCCTCCTACCTGCCTTCTGAGTGCTGGGATTAAAGGAGAGCTCCACCACGCCCCCTAGTGCTGGGATTAAAGGAGAGCTCCACCATGCCCCCTAGTGCTGGGATTAAAGGAGAGCTCCACCACGACCCCTAGTGCTGGGATTAAAGGCGTGCGCCACCACGCCTGGCTGACAGCCAAATTGATGGGAACCTGGGCTTAGAGCACTCACTGCTTATTTTAAAATCAAGAGAGGTGAGCTCAGCCAACTTGAGACACAAAGCCTGACTCTGGGCTTGTGTATACTCTTGACTTCACTCCTCATCCTGGTGGTTCCTGCAAACACCGTCCACCTTGTAGGGGGGATGGCTTGTTTCACCGCAGTCTGGCACACAGGAGGGCTAAATGACAGCCTGCTGCAAAATGGAGTCAGTATGGTTAGGACTCAGAGGACTAATCGCTTTACATGCTTCAACCTTTCCATCCTGTCCGGGAGAAGACAGACACTTCCCACTGCTTTCCGGACAGGGCACCTGCCCCTCACCACCCCTGTTGCCCAGAAAGGAGGCCTGGGCTACCCATAGGCCCCAGCATCATTTGCCTAACAAATCCTTGAATGCAAAACCCAGAGCCATAGGTAAAAGACCAGCTACAAACTGGACTCAGCCACCGGTGACCCAGGTGCAGATGTAAGGCGAGAAGCATTACATTGTGGCCAGGAGGCTTTGGGGACACCTACATTTTTTTAAAATATTGCATTTATTCATCTTCAAGCAGAGATACAGAGAGAGAGAGAGAGAGAGAGAGAGAGAGAGAGAGAGCACACCAGAGCCACCACCTTGTGGGTCTGGCTTATGTGGGTCCTGGGGAATTGAACCCAGGGCCTTAGGCACTGGAGGCAACTGCCTTAACCGCTGAGCCATCTCTCCAGCCCTGGGGACGCCTACATTTAACAGCCACTTCGGGGGACCAAATGTGCCTTTGAGAGATCAGCAAAGAATTAAGGTCCCGGCGACAGGTGTAGTGGTACCCGTCTGTAAACGCAGGACTCAGGAGGCACAGATATGAGAATTATGAGTTCAAGATTATCCTTAAGGCCAGCCTGGGCTAATGAGACCCTCTGTCACAAAGGACCCCACTTCCAAAAAAACAAAAAATAAAAATCAAGGTGGTCCCAGATGTTTTTTTAGGCCTTGCATATTCTGGAATATTCGATGGAGGGCAGCAGTTTGAGGTGACAAAGAGGCAGATCTGTAAGTGTCCTCCCTAGGGACAGGATTTTCAGCCAGGAATGACCTCCATGTTCCTGCAACCTTGGGGACCCTAAGAGGACCTTAACTTACCTGGGAGGGAGGGTTTCTATTGACTCAGGCATATTTATTTCCTGAAACATGGGAATGGCGTTTATTAAAAGTTACTGTTTTCACCCAGCTCCTGGACGTGGTCTGTAGGAGCCTTCAAGACCACTGAGGCTCCAGGGACCCAAAAATCCCCGCACAGACCTTCTTCCCTTCCATCAATGCCTCTCGTTTTGAGATAATTAAGAGACGTGGACTTGCTTTAGTTCTAGTATTGCCAGATATTGGTTAAATTAGAATTTCAGGTAAACACTGAATAATTCTTTCTGGAACAGCAGATCTCTAGTCTTTTACTTATTTATCTGAACTCAAACTCCAGGGCTGGAGAGATGGCTCAGCGGTTAGAGGTGCGTGCTTGCAAAGCCTGCCAGCCTGGCTTTGATTTCCCCAGTAGATGCACAAAGCCAGAAGTAGGAGGTGGCGCTTGTGTCTGGAGTTCCTTTGCAGTGGCAAGAGGCCCTGGCGCAGCCCTTCTTGCTCATCTCTTTAACTCCCCTCTCTGATCCCAGATAAATAAATAACAATTAAAAACTGCTGGGCGCCATGTATTTTTATTAGCTAGTTCCTTTCTTCTTTTCTTCTTTTTTTTTTCCTTATCAACACGCTCATGGACTGTTTGGGAGGCAGTGGTTGTTTACTAGTATTGCTTTTTGTTTTTGAGATAGGGTCTCATGTAGCCCATGCTGACCTCCAATTTGCTGTAGAGCAGCAGGTTGACCAGAACTCTTTATCTTCCCGCCTGCACCACATGGCCGCCACACTGGGCTTCATTCATTACTGAAGCTGAGAAGGGGGGTCTTGCCCAGGGCAGGGCCAGCTGCTGTCTTGTCTTTCCAGGTGTGTCTCTCACCACCACCTGCAGCAGAGCCTCCTGTCACCTGCCAATCCTTCTGGCCCGGCTGATGCTCGGCTGACCTCACGACCTCCACCTCACCATCAACATCCTGACACTCAGAGGAAGTTAATAGTGTCATGATGTCATTGTCCACTTTTTTTTGGTGGGGGGAGGGTTGAGGTAGGGTCTCACTCTAGTCCAGGCTGACCTGGAACTCACTCTGTAGTCTCAGGCTGGCCTCGAACTTACAGTGATCCTCCTGCCTCTGCCTCCGGAGTGCTGGGACTAAAGGTGTGTGCCACCACGCCCGGCTGCATTGTCCACTTTCTAAGTGGCTTAACCTTCCCTGTGCCCTCAGAAGAAATCGAGAATGAAAGTAAGGGATCCCCAGCCCCACCCCATCCGTTCTTATTGACACACGCCCCCTGCCCTGTGAGCATCCTCAGGGTACCAGCTGTGCCTTTTGGGTCTGTGTACCCTACAGACTTGGCATCTTATCTGGTACATATGTCTCAGTAAAATCTTGGTCAAATAAATAATCTAAGCCACGCATGTGGCACCACATCTTTGACCCCAGTGCTCTGGAGGCAGAGGTAGGAGGATTGCTGCGAGTTCGAGGCCAGCCTGGGCTAGTGTTAGACCCTGCCTCAAAAATAAAGAAAGAATCTAATGGATTAGATAAGGAGGCCCCAGAATCTGTCCTGGTCCGGGTCTGTCTGTAACTAACTACGTGACCTTGAACAAGGCACATCTGTGCGCTGAACCTCGGTGTGGTGGTTTGATCCAGGTGTCCCCCATGAACTTGTGTGATCTGAATGCTTGATCCCCAGCTGATGGCAGTTTGGGTATCGGACCCTTGTTGGAGGTGTGTTGTTGGGGGCGGGCTTATGGGGGTTATAAGCCAGCTTCCCCTTGCCAGAGTTTGGCACACCTTCCTGCCGCTGTTTGCAGTGCTGTGGCGGAGGTGATGTCCAGCCCTCTGCTCATGCCATCGTTTTCCCTGCCAGGATGGAGTCTCCCCTCGAGTCCGTAAGCCAAATAAACCCATTCCTCCAGAAGCCGCTTTTGTTTGGGTTCCTTCTGCGCAGCAACTAGAAAGCTGACAACAGATGGCCATGAAGTTCTGATCTTCCTGCTTCTGCCTCCCTCGTTCTAGGGTTACAGACATGCGATATCAGACCCAGACTATGTTCCTTTAATCCTTAGTTAACATATATACTCATTGTTCAGAATGATGGCTTCATAACAAGTTCTTTGATATGAGCCTGTCACGTGTCTCCCTACCCTGAAGTTCCACTAGAGGGCATCAGAGGCCCACTTCTGGGCTGGGTCTTTGGGCTGTTCTGGAAGGGGAAATTGTGAATTTCTTCAGCTCCCTAGGCCCTCCCAAAGTTGATTTCCCTCATGGATCTACAGCCCTCTCCCACCCCAGGGTTGTTTCTTCAAGCAAGGCCCCCTCACAGCATCAGACAAACAAGAGGTCTTAGCCCGAAGTGGTTTATTTAATCCCAGCACTTGGGAGGACTGCTGAGAGTTCTGAGTCTATATAGTGAATTCCAGAGATCGCTAGAACGAGATCCTACTTGGGGGGGGGGAGATGACAGTTTACAAAGTTTTGCATCTTTCCAGCTTATGCACTTGGCTCTGGGGTCGGCCTGCCTGAGGAAACACCCCTAGGGTACTTGTCTTAGGTGTCCAGCATTCAGCAAAGAGTTAATGCTTTCGTCAGGCTCTGCCTTTCCTTGAGGACTTGGGGACAGAATCGTGACACTCTAGAAAGAGACTCCAGACCCATCTAATCAGTGACACTGGAGGGAAGAAGCTGAGGTCTAGACTTCTTTTAAAATTCCAGGGTTAGGATGAAGAGATGGCTCAGCGGTTAAGGCGCTTGCCTGCAAAACCTGATGGCTCAGGGTTTGATTCGCCAGCACCCACATAAAGCCGATGCACAAAGTGACCCCCGTGCATCTGGAGTCCGTCTGCAGTGGCTGGAAGTGCCTCCTTGCAAACAAATAAACATTAAAAAAATTTTACAGACAAGTTCTATAAAACTGCAGGGTTAAAAGGCAGGTAGAGCCGGGCGTGGTGGCACACGCCTTTAATCCCAGCACTTGGGAGGCAGAGGTAGGAGGATCGCCTTGAGTTCAAGGCCACCCTGAGACTACAGAGTGAATTCCGGGTCAGCCTGGACTAGAGCGAGACCCTACCTCGAAAAACCAAAAAAAAAAGGCAGGTAGATGTATGCCTTTCAGCCCTGGGGAGCCTATCTCTAGGTGCACCACAGGTGGGGTGAAAGCCATGCTCTTCCCCTGGCACTCTTGGGTTCAGAACAGGGGGGTGAGATGCCGAGTCAGGCTCAGTCAGGTTGTACCTGAACAGGACTTCACCTGCCTGGTCCTGAGCTGGGGGAGCTGGGACAGAAGGTTCTGGGTTCTGAGCTACACCTGGGTGAAGGGAAAGAAATGACACCTGAAGAGATGCTGCCACCTGACAGTCATTCAGAACTTCTAGCCCAGCGGCAAAGAGCAGACGACACTCGGGTGACACTCTATTCCTGTCTTCTCCTCCATCCTTAGCCCCCGAGGGCCATTCCTGGCCCAGCACTGACTACATGGAGCAGAGTCCCATGAAGACCACCTACTGTTATGGAATCACCTGTCCCTTCCCACAAATTCAGGGCAGGGGCAGGGCAGGAAAACCCACCTGAAAAGGACCTTAACCTTGGGCCCAAAGACCATGTGGGTTGATCCGATGAACAAGGTCTCTGTTCTGCCCTTCTCGGGGGAAGACCAGCATTCTTACCCCTCCGCTGATGCCAGCAGGTTCATTCCACAACCTTCACAAGCTATGCAAACACCTTCATGCACTCTTTAAAAAATGTTTTTACTTGCAAGAAGAGAGAGAGAGAGAGAGAGAGAGAGAGAGAGAGAGAGAGAGAGAGAGAGAGAAGAGAGCCATAGAGAATGGGGTGCCAGGGCAAACAGACTCCAGATGCATGGACCACCTTGTGCATCTGGTTTTATGTGGGCACTGGGGAATTGAACTCTGCTCCTTAGGCTTTGCAGGTAAGCGCCTTAACCACTGAGCCATCTTTCCAAGCCTTCATCGATTCTTGATGAATTCAATTCTTGAATCTTCCTGCTATATTAAGGCCCATTGTTTTTGGTTCTAACTTCGGATGATTTGATGAACAGGGAATAGCATTCTCCGGGGGTGACATTGACACCAATCCATAGCACAATGAAAAGATGACAGAGAGATGGCTCAGTGGTTAAGGCACTTGCCTCCAGTGCCTAAGGCCCCGGGTTCAATTCCTCAGGTCCCACATAAGCCAGACCCACAAGGTGGTGGCCCTGGTGTGCTCTCTCTCTCTCTCTCTCTCTCT
>PVHP010049658.1:0-12079 GCA_004024765.1 Zapus hudsonius
ACTTTCTGGTAGGTGTCGCTTGAGCCCTGGGTGAAGGTAAGGTGTGGTTTGTCTCCTGCCAGGATGTCAGCCATCATCCAATGTCTTGTTGGAATTGGGTTGTCCCTGGATCTCCCAATGCCTTCAGAAAAATACAAACAGAATCTCTATCAGAGAGTAAGATCAATATAGATTAAATGAGACAGCATTGCTATGTTGGCAAGAATATAATGGGTGTAGCCTCTCTGTAGCTCTCTGGTAGTGGGAATTTCCCCTTGGAGCCTGGGTTCTTGGTCCCCATAAGATTTTGACATGGATCCCAGTTCCAGTTAAGGGTTCCTTGTCACCAAGTGGATCGCCTAGCCAATCAGTAAGCCGTTGATTACCCTCCTTGGTTTAGTGCCACTATTGCACAGATGAACACTTCTTGACTTCCTGGTCTCTTCTGTATAGCTATGTGTTCAGCATTCTTGAGACAACTGTCTATAATGTATATCAGTGGTCTCTGCTTTCTCCAAATATCATTGACCAATTTCCCCTGGTGGCTTATGCAAAACCTTCCAGTACTACACATGCTACCATCTGGGAGCTGGTTGCCATTCTGGATCTAGCAGGATCTCTTGGTGTTATTGGATGACACTCTGTGATTTCTTCAGCAATAGGGTCTTACATTAGGCCTAGGGCAGGTAGTTAAGAGCTCTGACAGAAATATGTCATAATTTGGAGACCTTGTGGGTCTCTTTTATCAACAGTTCAGTGTAGGTAGGAACCAATAACTGGGACAGGGAGATGCAGGCCTGAGCAATTATTCTTGAAGTTAGGCTTCCTCCCATTCTGTTCATGGCCCCTGGTACCAGGTGGTGCCCTCAGCTTCCTCAGTAGCTTACTGTATAAAAGGTAAGGTATTATGATGTCAATTCATTAATAGTTTAGTTTACTATATGAGTCTCCCTCCCTCCCATTCCCCCTTTAATACCCCACTGCAAAATTCATTTCATTCCCTTTTACAAACTCTTCATTCACTGACGGATTCTCTTATAATTTTCAAGAATTAATTTTATCTGGACAATGCTTACATGCTGTGCATGTGTGTGTGTGTGTGTGTGTGTGTGTGTGTGTGTAAGTGGGTGTTGTGTTAGTGAGGGTGTGAATGTGGAGGCCAGAGATGGCCACTGCCTGCCACCATCATTGCTCTCTAATTTAATTTGTGAGAGAGGTTCTCTCACTGAGCCTAGAGCTCATGTTTCAGCTAGAGTAGCTGTCCAGGAAGCCCTGGATCTGCTTCCCCAGCACTGGGATCACAAGCATGAATTGCCCCACCTGCCTTTTAAGTGGGTGATGGGGATCACAACTCGGGTTCTCATGCTTGTGTGATGAGCCCTTTACCCATTATAAATCTCTCTAGCCTTGTCCTTATATTCTTACTTGTATACTCTTCTATAGAGACTCCTTGGTATATTATTATATTAATGGTATTTTTGTGGGTTTTCTAGGTAGATTCTCACTGTAGCTCAAGCTGAATCACTCTGTAGTCTCAGGTTGTTCTTGAATCCTTCTACCTCTGCCTTCTGAGTGCTGGGATCAAAGGAGTGCACCACTATGCCCAGCTTATATTAAAGTTTTATAGAGAAAAACAAAAAAAGATGTATCTTCCATTTAATATATAAATATACAATGTGATTTTCAACTTGGTATCTGGGTATCTTATCAACCAAACTAGTTAAAAATAAACATATCTCATACACAAATTGTATATAGTTACAATCATGAGTAATTATAGAATTCTGGATGTGGAGGTAGGAGCTTCAGAATTTCAAGATAAACATACATAGCTAGTTTTGGTCCATCCTGGCATGTTTCTAAAAAAAACAAAATCAATGTATATATTGAGTATAATTCTCTTAAATTACCTGATGCATGTGTAATCCCTAAAACAATTTTATTTCATGTGTGATTACTTTATCCATTTTCATTTCCATTTTATTCTTTTATTAAGGTTTCCTTTATAAAATCAATATATATTTGCAACCAATAAATGTTTTTTTTTTTTTTTGCTCTCATGCAGTTTAGTATCCACAGTCCTCACAGAAAATGTCCTATTAGGTTCCATCTGGGGGGGGGGTGTTTACTTACAAATAAAATTTCCAGTGTTTTATGTGGGAGGCTGCTTCTAAGAATGTCCTTACTCCACCCTCTGAGTCACAGATCTTTACTAAAATCCCTAGCATTTTAGCCATACCATCTACTTCCCTTTAGAAAATATATGCTACATTTTATCTTAAGGCCCAATGCTCTGGAGTTGTCTCTTGTGCAGGGAGGGCCAAGGTTTGTAAGGCTGACAAGTGGTTTCTGGTGCATCCTTCAATTGTGTAGTACCTTGCCAAGGCTCATATCTGCTCTGCTCTGTTTGTGACCTTGGAAATTTCTCAGAATTGCACTAACAAGGAGCACTCACATCTGTTCTCTTCCATTGTTTAAGTTTTGGTGTTAGGAGCTGATTCTTCATTTTTTAACATGACTTTTCAACACTCCAAATATGTCCAAAACAATCACTGCTGTTCGAATTTCCTTGTTCTTAGGTTTAGAACAAATTTAATAATTTTTCATTTTCATTCGAATTCTTGGAGGATAAAAAGGATATAAAACTGAAGTGATATTCTCAAGATTATTTGTAACAGCTATTTTTTTCTACAAATGATTAAAACAAATACATTTTTTACAGTCCTCTCCCACACATAGGAAGCCTTCACCGCATCCATTTTCTCCTGAACTTTTCCATATATTATGAAATCACTTAGAAATTTTAAATTTATGTCTTCTGTGTTGCAAAAAAACCTATAGAATTTTAACAAGGTTTATTATCTTAAGTTATATTAGTCAATTATCACTCATATGATTGCATTCTATCTTATAAATATTTTAATACTACACTTCTGAAGGTCTCTGTCTTTGAAATTCAGTATTTTCATTTTAGTCTTCAAGATCATTTTATCCTTCAGAGCTGCAGGTATATTACTTTATGAAACAAATTTTCCAACAAATATTAAAGCCAATTAGAAAATGTTTACTTAAATGTTTCACTGAGGTAACATGGAGATCTCTCTCAGCTGTGGTAGTTCCCTGGGGCCGTCCCAATACTTTTGTGTTTCTTGACAATGTAAACCTGGACCAAGGGGACAGAATGATGTGAAGGAAGGTTTCTACCTTCCTTTGGCCTGGGGAGATTAAAGATTAAAGATTAGAGATTAAAGGTGTTTACTTGCAATGCTTGCTGGCCCAGGGTTGATTCTGCAGTTCCAATGTAAAGAAGGATGCACAAAGTGGTGCACAGCCTGGAGTTCATTGGTGACGACAAGAGGTAATTCCGAAGGCATATTCTCTCCCCAACCCTCTCTCTACCTCTTTCTCTCATTCACTATGAAATAAAAATTTTAAAGGAAAATCTTTCCTTGAATCTCTTTAGAGAATGAAATGTTTTTAAAGTATGTTTTGTATTTTATTCTTTATAAAATTTCAATAACTGCCTTTATTATTTGAATTCTTAGACTATAATTTTGTATTAGGCATATTTGGTATGAATATTTTCATATTTTGAAATGGCACTAATTTAAAAATAACTATCGATATATATATGAACATATTTCAAATTGGATGTATTCTGATTTGGTTGATGTCTTATGGCCCCCTTTCCCTCCTCCATTCCACTGTGGGACTCCTTTGTAGATGTGTCAGTAACCACTGTGAATGTACCAGTTTGTTTGTATGTGAAGAACAGTGTCTCACAGTAAACCTTCTCACCCTGTGTCTCTTACCTTCTTCACATGCCCTCTTTTGCAATTTTCTCTGAGCCTTAAATGGCATGTTAGAAGTCTCTCAGTAGTCTCTTATTTTCTGCCTTGATGAGTTTGGGGTCTCCTCAGTGTCTTCTTTCATCTCCATAAAGAGCTGTCCAGTGATGGGCACATCATTGGGTCTACCCAGTACTCACTGAGATCTGTTAAAAACCAGGTTCTCAAACATAAGTTGAAGAAGTTATAAGAATGTACATTTAAAAGTCTTTCTGCTGGGCATAACTTCTCCATTTAGCCAAAGACAGTGGAAGCTTCCCACTAGAGTCAATGATCTTCAAGCCATAGGCTACCTTGGTTCTCAGTACCAGGTAAATGTCCCCTCCTACTCAACCTGCTTCATATCTAATCAAAAGCAGATGATTGCTACCATTACTTAGGTGTCACTATTGCACGGGTGGGTATATCTTGGCTGGCTGGTTGATTGGCTTACACAGTTGTTGACTTTTATCACCCAGAGCCTCACAGAGCAATAGGAGATCTAGACAGCATGGAGACTGATTCCATGTCTGTTCCAACTTGAATTCTCAATATCCTGCAACCTTAGCCTGTGATGTCTTCAGCAATCATATCTTACCATCCAGTTCTGGTGGCTAAGCAACTGTTTCAGCAATAGCCTGCATTGTTTTGGGGGCCTCATGGGCCTCAGTAGCCAATAACTCAGTGTGTGTGTGTGTGTGTGTGTGTGTGTGTGTGTGTGTGTGTGTGTGTGTGTGTGTGTGGTGGGGGGAGAATGACTCAACTCTAACACTGGCTTTTTATCAGCAACAAAGCTTTCTTCATCCCAGCAGGTACTTCTCCCCAAGCTATCTCTCCTCTCTGTTTTTTCTGTTTCTTTTTTTCAAAGATAGTTATAATATTTAATTGGCTAATGAAGAAGTAGTTTTTTATAGCACAGATTTATACCATCTTTATTCTGTATATCCCTCCCCCTCCCTTCTTTCCGTTTCTCTTGACCCCTGTAGCCCTTTCTACCCTTTGTATTCTATCCCTTTTCTTACCTGTCTACTATCACCTTCCCTAATCCCTCACAACTTCGGTCTTTAAGAATCTTTCTTTCTTGTATCTCTCTTTCTCTAACACTAATAATTTACTATAAGTTAAATTCTAGCATTTCATGTTCTATAGCTTCACTGTTTTACTTTTATAATGCTTTTAATTCAAACTTCCTCTTCAGAAGTTCAAATTGTGTTTGTACTTTTCTGTTTTTATGTTAAAATTCTGAAATTTTAAGAATATATATTTGCATTTAAAATTTTTCTTCTATAAAGACACATATCAGTCTTCTTTGCAGATAAAATAGCCTCATGGTATTTTTGTGCATTTATACTTTTTATTTTTTAGTATGCTATTTATATGCTTGCAAAGGGAGAGAGAGAGAAAGAGAGAGAGAGAGAGAGAGAGAGAGAGAGAGAGAGAATGAATGAATGAATGGATATCGGCACACTAGGGCATCTAGCCACACTGTAAACAATCTCCAGGAACTCCAGATGCATGTGCCTCTTTGTGCATCTGGCTTTACATTGGTACCAGAGAATCAAACTCTTGTGATTCAGCTTTGCAAGCCATCCCTCCAGCCCAATTTTTATTTTTAAATTATTTCTTTCATTGTGTTCTTGCTGTTGAAAACTTTTCAAATCTCAAAAATACTCAAAAGTTCTCTAAGTATTATTCATTATTTTGTTCTCTGGCCATGTTAGACCATGAGAATTTCATGTCAGTTTTCATTGCAGGTGCCCTAGCCTCCCAGGAATTGTCCAATGGTGCTAGCCATCTACCTGATGCCCACTCCTTAGTGGGGCAGAACACAGTATCAAGGAGTACTAGAATGCAGGGTTTTTCTTGGGGTGCATGGAACATCTAATGTCAGTGGACATGTGATGTCTGTCCAAGAAATGATCTCCCTTACTGCAGAGTGGGAAGAAGAAAGAAAGGTCTATGTCAATCAAAAAAGGCAGTGAATTCTTGCAAATGTATTAGCTGTAAACCAACTGGGTCACTAAAGTGTACAGATTCAGCCTGGCATGACCACCAAATTCTTTAGAAATAACCTCTATGATTGTTAATAAGTAACTGTGGCTAGATTTTTTCCTGGGGAGTTCACCCAGAACTTTGCAAATAGCAAAACCAAGAGAGTGCCAAGTGGCTTTCCATATCTGGGCCCTGGTCCAGAAATGTGCCTGATTCTTTGATATTATCTTACAGTAAACAAGATATTTTCTAGCTTCAATATAGGCACTTTTGTCTTGGCCTTTTATAAGCTATTATATTCTGACCGAATTGATGGCTATCCACTCTATCTTTCTCTTGCCCAGTACTATAAGTTACACTTTATACAATCTGGAATTAGTTCTCTTTTCCATTTGAGCCCATGTCATCTTGAGCCAGATCTCATAAGCTCACATTCAGTGGTTCAGTACTGCTTACAAACTCTGCAAGCCTCTAAGCAATAGGCTGTGAACATCTGAGTCCTCCAAAGGCATGTAGGTGGGATTTAAGTCTGCTGGATATGACACACAGTTATAGGAGGCTAGCAGCTTAATGTTATACAAAAGGTCAATAGGTGCTAGCCATGGTGTGTTACTGGTGCTGGGTTTACATTCTCTAAGTATACGTAGGAATAATAGGAAGAAGTGTTCATGAAAATAGCAACACTTGATAGATATGGCTTCTCCTGATAGAACAACTTTGCACTAGCATTTCTTTGATCCCAACTAGAAGTGTCTTCAATTTCTAATTCTTGCTTCATTATCTGGGATAAGCATCTCAGTGTGCGTGTGTGTGTGTGTGTGTGTGTGTGTGTGTGTGTGTGTGTGTGTGTGTGTGTTGGGTAAAGAACTTATAAATAAATAGTCCCACTGCTGCATATTGAAGCTACCTGAAAGATCTGACAATGACCCCTTTAGGACATGCTTACCCTGAATACAGGTCTTGGCATGTATTCCATCCCAAAGGCATGATCTTGTGACTGGGCCTTGTGAAGTGTATTTTGTCTAAGTCTCCTTGATGTTGCATTGAGATCAGGTCAGTTATGGGTTACATTGATCTTATCAGACAATACCTCACTTCTCAGTCTTGTAGAAATAAGTGGGTATTTGGAACAAGCTACTTTTGCTAAAAATATCTGGCTTAGGCTGGATTGCAGTTGATACATCTAAGTGGACACAGGGATAATCAATCTCTTCTTTCCCCCTCCCCATTTTATATTACTGCTCAACAATAATTTTAGAATATCTTGTCAATTTAAAAGCTTGACACAGGAAGGAGAAAGGAGTTGGATAGAATAGCCTTTGTTCTGTTTCTTTTCCCTTCCCCAGAATCTAATGCTATTCAGGGTTTTAGACCATGATCATGTCATCTAAGTTATATATAAATCCAAGGATGTCTGATTTCCAGAGTTCCTCAGCAGTTGAACCAGGGTGGTATGCACAGAAAAATGTCCATATGCCAGGGCAGATATTATGAACTTTGGGGGTAAAGTGCCTAAGGGATTATAAGCTTCATTCTTCTGTTTTCTCTTTCTGACTACCTTTAAACAACAATCATGACTCCCTCTCTGTGTGCCTGTGTGCATATGCACATTGTGTCTCAAAAAAAAATCAGCCAATCTGACAACTAGTACATAATAAACCTTCTTCTTACTTGTGGCCAAGGAGATTCCTAAGGGCAGCCACACCGATTTGGAGACAGGCTGTATCAAGTCAAGTGTTTTATACCATTTGCTATACACCTGTCTTTAATTTCTATATGACACTGAATTGCTCCAGATTCTCATTTTAATAAGTGGGAGTTCAGAGTCATTGCTTTTGTTCATGGAAAACATCTAGGAAGTATTAGTCCACCAACTTGCTAACATCCTGATTCATGTTACTTCTTAAGATAATTTAGGAGAGTGGAAATGTATAGATATTTTTTTGTTCATGTCTTTAATATTATTTTGATATTTATTCCAGAATAAGATAGTGTATGTATAACATATATTGAGTATTCTTAGTACTATCAATTTTATAATAAAAGTTTTGAATTATCAGCATCTTTCAGCACTATTTATATAGCTCTCTCTTATTTATTTTGTTTTTTTGAAATATAATTTTAATTCAAATTATATGTTCTTAGCTATGTAGTTATGTTCAATACTAAACTTATTCCCAGGGGGAAAATTAAACATAATAATGTTTATATTTGACTCACTTTGGACTGAAGGAGTAATGACTTATAGTGTCCGGAGTGAAAGGTAATTATTTTCCAATCAAGGATCCATTAGGTATTACATTATAACATCTTTCTTTAGATTGTTTTATGAGTTAAAGAACAAGAATTAATCTAACCTCATCCTATTTTAGATACTTGTGATTAAAAAATACTCCTAATCATTTCTATCACCTCGTGAAATCAACATTTTGCTATTGTTTTTCAGAAAGCAATAATACAGCCTACTGAGATGAAGTTAGAGTGCGTAACTAAAAATGAAATGTTTCCTAAACTTCTGGTATCTCATTTTCATTACATAATCACTATACTTGACAAGCTAATGTTTCAAATAGAGGCGAAGAAATCTCTAACACCAAAACTTATATTTCTGTTTAGAAATTCTCACTTGAGAGGTCATTTACAGGATGAGTAACACACAAAATAAAATAATCAAAAAGAAGAATTTAGCTTTACCAAATACGGGAATATCTTTCTGCAGTGATGAATATGCTTGGTATGTACTTATCAGCACATTTGTGTGTGGAAGAAAATGCTGCAGCAACTAGAAATTTAATGTTATAAATTATAGTCCCTTTTACAAATGAAGACTAATGGACAACCTTATCTGGAATGAAATAGAGAAGGCTAATCAGGAAGTTTAACTGCTAAGCTAATTGCACTAAAATAAAATGAATAGTTTTTTTTTGGTATCTGAAGTATTTCTTTTATAATAGTCTCATTAAAAAACAAAATCGTTTAATGTATGAAATAGTTTAAAAGTAAATTTATACACTACAATTCTAGGAAGTAGACTAGTTTATCTCAATTAATAGATTTTTTTTATTCTTGGAAATCTGCTTACTTTCCTTAAAATATCTGCTGCAAGAATATCCTTCTAAGTATTATGAATTAATATAATATTCTAAGTAGGAGAGGATTTATTTTTGAAGTCTTAAAAGAATGTTTGGATATATAACCCTTTCATAAACACTCCGGGATAGATTAATTAATGAAAGAAGTGGACTTGAGGTAGATTCATGGAGACTTTATGCATTCTCCTGTTAGTTTCAAGACATTTATTTGATACTCGTTGTGATGGTTAAGTTAATTTGTCAATTTGACCAATGTAATAATTCATAATAATCTTGGGCGGGTCTCTGCACTTGCCTGCAGGAAGGATTGACAAATTCCTTTTGGGATTTTGGAGAAGATTTGTGATGGTTAAATTTGTCAATTTGTAATCCTGGGTGGGCCTTCCAGAAGACTAATAAAAGGAAGCTAAGGGGAAAGAGACACTCACCCTTCCTCTCCCGGCTCTGGTGCTGGTTCGTGACTTGCACTCGCATCCTGCTCTCCTACCCTTCCTGGACATCAAAACCCAGTTTCCTCAGCCTCACATTGCGGACTGAAGAGCAGCTGCTCCCCAGGGAGCCATCAGGCCTTCTGGGCTGGATTGGGATTGCTGAGACATCCATCTACGTGGACTGAGCATCCACTGGTTCCTTACCTGTGGGCCTACAGACTGCTACTCTTGGACTGTCTTAAGCTATCCCAATAAATTCCCTTTCATTATAATCCATTCTATCAACTCTGTTTCCTCTAGAGAACACTGACTAATACGCTCGTGAACAGCGTAGAAGTATCTCTCAAGAGAAAATTCTGTCTCTGTTGAAACATGAATAAGATATGGAAGTCTTTGAAGTTTTTGTGAATAACATGGCAGGGAGATTTCTGCATGTAGAGATATCTTTATGTGGCTCTTAGACCCTGGGCAAAGAAACTCATTAGCATGTGTTTCTTATCTTCGTGAATTCCAAAAATGAATGGATTCCTTTCACATTGAATACATGACTCTTTTAACTGCTATGCTATACTAGGTAACACGAAGTTGACAAAATACATTTTTTCTTAGATTTCTAGAGACAAAATTGTCTGAAGTAATTATCACTTGGACAACATTAAGTTTTCAGCAGAGACTTACTTTTGAAAGAGGTTCTGCGGAACAATGTCCCTCTCCTCCTCAGCTTTGATAACCATGGTCCTTTGGTTGCCTGTGAGTCTAATCTTAAATGGCAACATCTTTTAATATTTCTCTCTTGTCTTCACTTTCACTTCTGCATCTCTAAAATCTCCTGTCTCCTTTTAGGAGTAGTTGGATACTATTAGTGCCTACCCGCATAATGCACCAATATCCACATAGGAATATGTCTTCTATAGTTTATCTGAAAATCTCTCTTCTTTACTAGAGATTATGACATGAATATATTTTAGGCGAAGTCATTCCCCAGCGAGTGAATGTGTTCATCCTAAATGAAGCGGTATTCACATGATGTGGTTATCATAGATGATGCAGTTCATCTTCACTCTTTAGGCCTAGGATCACTTTGTTCCAAGCTCTCCTGGCTTTTAAAGTTTCTATGGAGAAGTCTGAGGTGATTCTGATGGGCTTTCCTTTATAGGTGAGTTTCCTTTCACTCATTGCTCTAAGGACCCTCTCTTTATCCTCAATGTTTGGCATTGTAACTAAGATATGTCTTGGGTTGTTCCTCCTTTGGTCCAATTTGTTTGGGGTCCTCCGTATCTCTTTTAGATGTACAGGACTATCTCTTGTCAACTATGGAAAGTTTTCTTGAATAATTCTGATGAAAATATTTTCTATGCCCCTAGTTTGGTTTTCTTCTCCTTCTGGGATCCCATGGAAAGGGCATAAAGTTAAGCAGAGCTTTTGGTTTTCTCTGCATGCTGAGTTTATTTACCTATGGGGGTGAAGGTGCGGAATGGGGAAGATAAGGTTTTTACTATGCCCCCCTCCCCAGGCTCTAATGGAAATGGGGATTGGGGCTCCTTATACCAATGGCTCCTGTCTTTTAGTTTTGGGCTTCTTTGTGTCCCCAGGAAGTCCAGTTTGTCCAGTGACATTTTAACCCTTCAGTAGCTAGTCTAGCTGGCATCATGAAAGAAAGTTTGTCTCAATGAACAGGAGAAGGAATGAATTTGAAGAAATCCAAGAATATATGTAGGCTTCATTGAATTGGAAATGTCTGTCTTCAAACTGCTGTGTTCTGTGTGGTTGAGTACTCAAGCATGAGTGTAGGTGTTGCTGCTAGAACCCTGATCTTGTGGCTTTGGTCTTCTGGAAGTGATCTACAGGAGGAATGTGAAAGGATTTGAAATCTCAGCCTAAGAGATGCCTCACAGTGTTGTGAGTATAGCTTCATCACTCATTCTGGTCAGAGTTGAAAGACCTGAGTGTAACGAGAACTATGGACTGTGAGGTTTGGCTTACAAGGGGGAGAAAGAACTTGGTCAGGACTGTGCCAGAAGCAGTTTGCATGTGAGACTTGCTGCACTCTGCCTGCTTGTGTCCTGAGAACCTGTGCAGGGTTGTTTTATGTAAAGATGGACTGGTGTGAGCAGGTGGAGATGGCACAGAAAGAAAGATCTTTGGGTCAAAACTGCTGCCCATTCACCTGCAATTGTTTGAGAGATGACAACCACTGAGATTGGGCCAGCTGGTCTGCATTGGAACAACAGGAAGAATGCGGACTCTTTGAAATAAAGGGTCTGAATGCTTTGATCCCCCCTGGATTAACAAGTTGGTAGCCCACCTGGTTCTGTGGAGTATGGCAAATGGAAGAAGAGAGGGTCATTGGATTTGCAACACAGTTGTGTTTTTGAAAAATGGCCATCGGTATATGAAGCAGGTGTGCAAGGTTGCCTGCATGGAGCCCGATGGAGCCATGAGGATGAACTGTGGGTTGCAATGGAGACCCAAAGAATTCCAGGACTATGGATGGGTGCCAAGGCGAGCTGCCAGCACCGAATGACGTTTTCCCGGACTGTGAGTAGCTGATCTGGAGGGGCGGAATTGACTCTCCAAGAGACTTGTGTTATTGGTTAAGAATCATTGAGCTTGGAGTTAGAGATTGATGGTGCCCTGTTTGTTTTAAATCTTGTATTGTATTGGTCAATCTGTTTTTGCTGTGCCTCATGTTTTGCATTGTGAATGTTCTGTGCCATTATGGGTTTATTTTTGGTATTATGGCTCAGTTGAAAGCTGC
>PVHP010049659.1:0-12064 GCA_004024765.1 Zapus hudsonius
CAGCCTGGAACTACTGAGTGAGTTCCAGGTCAGCCTGGGCTAAAGTGAGACTCTACTTCAAAAGAAGTTTTGCCAGGCGTGGTGGCGCACGCCTTTAATCCCAGCACTCAGGAGGCAGAGGTAGGAGGATCTCCGTGAGTTCAAGGCCACCCTGAGACTACATAGTGAATTCCAGGTCAGCCTGGACTAGAGCGTGACCCTACCTTGAAAAACAAAACAAACAAACAAAAAGTTTTTCTTTTCTGATTAGTTTATATTCAGCAAATAGCAAATTCCTTCCCCCTACACCTTGAAGAGAATGTACCTTCCTGCTCCATTGATTTGAGTCTGGTTTTGTGGCTTGCCTTGGCCAATCAAATGAGAGCAGAGCAGACTTGCAGGCCTTTGAAGACTTACAAGGTGTCTGGGAATCCAGAAGTGGGGCTGTGGCTCATGGCTTGCTCCTTTGCTCTTGTTCAATTTTGGCGGAAGACAGGGTTCTCAAGCTACCAGAGATGCTGACCACGGTGGCTCTTTAGTGTTCCCCCCTCGGTGGCCATTGCTGATCTTTCTTCTCTTTTTGACCAGTGAGAACAGGACTGGCTGGGCTCCCCACTGACAGTCCGGCTTGGAGTGCAAAAGAAGGAGGCGGGACCTTGGCTTCTCAAGAGTAGTGGCATTTCTCCTCAGACCTTTGGACATGGACCAGTATATGCCAAGGCACCCTCCTCGTTCACGCCCAATGCAGTCCTCCTCTCCCTGTTCCCAGGCTGGCACGTTTTTGCCTGACTGTCCCTTCCTCTCAGCCTGCCTTTCCTCATCAGCACCAGGGCCATCTCCAGCTTCCTCTAATCAACCTTTGCTCCAGCTCAATCAGAATGACTGGTGAGCTAATTCATCATGAGTAATGAACTATTTAGATACATTGTGTGGCCGGGTTGCAGGAGTAAAGAAATAGAAATTACTAATAGCTAAATACTATATGCCAGGTAAAAGTATCATCTCATTTAATCCTAAATTCTCAATGGCATAGGTACTATTGTTACTGCTATTTTTTATTTTTTCATTTTCAAGCAGAGAGAGAGAGAGAGAGAGAGAGAGAGAGAGAATGCATCAGGGCCACCACCTTGTGGGTCTGACTTATATGGGTCCTGGGGAATTGAACCCCGGGGCCTTAGGCATTGGAGGCAAGTGCCTTAACTGCTGAGCCGTCTCTCCAGCCTGTTACTGCTATTTTATACGTGAGGAAACTGAGGCACAAGAACTTAAGCTGCTTAAGGCACTGCAGCTAAACTGTAGAGGCAGAATCCCAGCCCAGGCAAATGCTCTAGAGTTCACTTTTCAGGGGCAGGGCGAGGGGTGGGAGGCAAGGACAGGGACTTTGTAGCTCAAGCTGGCCACTATGCCTGGCTAGAACTTCACTCTTCACATCTCCTGTGAGAGGAGAGAGGCACTTCCGGTAGGAATGTCATAGCACCCGCAGAGCACATCTCTTGCACAAGGCTTATGCCACTCAAAAGCCTGACCCAGATCTTGAGAACAAAGCTTAATGATGCATCTTTCTTAGACTGTCCACCTGATGAGAATGAGTGGGGCAGACATCTTTTAAAGCCAGCGAGCCCTGGTTTTATAAAGTACCTGACAGATTATTTTGTCAGTTCACAAGAAAAGAAACAAAATCAAAGAGGTTTCACTGATTTAATTGCACTTCTTGACACCTGACAACTTGTTCCAAGACCTTGAAGTGTCCGCTAATCACCTCCCTCTTCCCTAGTGACTACTCTAAAGTTAGGTGCCAAATCATATTGATCCTCAGCTTCAAAATGTCTGTCATGGTGCTGGCATCCTGTTCCCTATAAGGCAGTAAAGCCTGACTTTATTTGGAGCGCAAACCAAAGGTAGAATAAGTATTGGAATTCCAGTGTGTCATTCTATCACTGAACAGATTTGACCACTGTGGTCAAGCACAGAAACAGGTAACTGAGGCCAGAGGTGAGGTTGAATGCTCTGCCCGTGGCACTGAACCAGGCCAAGGCAAAGAGCCACAACAGTAGACAGAACCAGCAACCTCACCAGTCAAAACCAGTCCTGAGCTATCATGGAACCCAGCAGAGTGATGCTTGTGGAGGATGGGGAAGGAGAGGTACTTGGAGCGGTGGGAGGGGTGATGAAGGGAATTTCCACATCCTGCCTATAGCGATTCTCAGTGAAAATCTTTTTCCTCTCTAGAAATAGAAGCAGAAATAAAATTCGAGCCAGAGCTAAGGCTCACTGATAGCAGGGCAGAAGGCTGGGTGAGGAGTTAAAAGAGCCAGGAGGAACTCCATAATAGATGCTCCCCCATCTCCTCAGAGAAGCAGGAACCTGCACTCAGCGAACCATTGTAATCATCCACACTAGGTACCTTTCATCCAGAGGGAGAATTCAGTTCATTGAGTCCTCAGGTAAGAAGCTAGGTTTACAGATGAACCTGTGATGAAAGAGTATCAGGTGCTACATTCCAGGAATGGAACAGATTACTACAGATTTCAAGAGTTTAGGAAAACAGGCAGAAAGGAGGCTAATGAAATTCAGTCTCACAAAGAGTAAGGTCATACATTAAGGTAGAATCCATAGTACACTTAAATGGAGCTTTAATAGGTAGAATTGCAGAAAATAATGAGCAAAGAGCCCTAGGGCTAGATAATCATTCCGTGGGGAGTTGAGCTGCAAACGGGATTTCCTTATAGAGCCCAGAAGTAATGACTTCTCTGTAAATGGCGACACCTCATTTAGAATCTGGGTGCCATCCTGGGCTTGCAGCTACCTAGAAATAGCTTCATGTTGAAAAGAGAGCAAGCAAGAAAAAAAAGGTGGTTAGTCTCGGGCTTAGAAATATGCTATTATTCATTTACTTATCTACTTGAGACAGGGTCTCACTCAGTATTATCCGTAGCCAAGACTGGCCTCACATTTGAAATCCTCCTGCCTCTGTCTCTCCAGGGTTGGGGTACTAAGTGTGTGTCACCATGCCTGGCTAACATTTTAAACAGACGTTTTCTACCCTCTTTTTTTTTTTTTTTCTTCGAAATAGGGTCTTGCTCTAGTCCAGGCTGACCTGGAATTCACTATGTAGTCTCTGGCTGGACTCAAACTCAAATGGATCCTCCTACCTCTGCCTCCCAAGTGCTGGGATTAAAGGCGTATGCCACCACACCCAGCTTCTACCTTCTTTTGAGCACAGAAAAAATAATCATTCCTTGGCTTAGGGGTTGTAAATACTGGATGGAATTCCCATAATTTTTTTTTATTCTTTTGTCTTCTTGTGGTAATATGTTACTTATCACTGGTGTGTATTTTTGTATAAGGTGTCTAGATTTATTGCAAGGCAAGAGCAAGGGGTTTAAATTGAGAAAAGGGAAATGGAGTAATTATTATTATTATTATTATTATTATTATTATTATTATTATTATTGTTTCGGTCAGCTTTCTAGTTGCTGCGCAGAAAGAACCCGAGCAAAAGCGGCTTGTGGAGGAAAGGGTTTATTTGGCTTACAGACTCAAGGGGAGACTCCATCCTGGCAGGGAAAATGATGGCATGAGCAGAGGGGTGGACATCACCTCGGCGACAACACTGTAAACAGCAGCCGGAAGGTGTGCCAAATACTGGCAAGGGGAAGCTGGCTTATAACCCCCAAAAGCCCGCCCCCAACAACACAGCTCCATTGAGGTTGTAAAATCCAAATTGCCATCAGCTGAGGATTGATTACCCAGAACACATTCATTTGTTTGTGGGGGACACCTGGATCAAACCATGACATTATTATTCTGAGACAGAATCACATATATCTTGAGCTGGCATCCCATTCACTATAAGGCAAACATGACTGACCTTCTGTCCTCGTGTCTCTACCTCCAAAGTGCTGGGATTACAGGTGTGCACCATCACACCTGGTTTAGAAATGGAGTAATTCTGAATTTACCATTCCCTTGTGCCCAGTCAGAACTATCAGATCTTGCTACTGTAGAACCAGCAGCTCAGGGTGGGCTCCAATCCCCAAATCTGAAAAGTCTTAAACCACAGAAAGACCTCCATCAGCAGAAGGCAGTAAAAGGCCAGGCAGATGAACAGAGAAGCAGAGGAGTGTGAAGTCAGAAAGAGAACACGGAGCCATGGAATTCTGTCCCCTTTTGTCTCATTGGAATGTGGTCTTCTGAACTTGTGTCCCCAAACCTGGCTCTCGTATTCCACATGTAACAAAGAGCAAGAGAAGAGGAGGAGGAGGAAGGGCAGGGAGAAGGAGTCACACACCTTTAATGCTTTGGTAGCATGACTATTGGACACTTAGAATGTGGTTGGTCCTGTAAGTGATGTCAATATAAAATACACTTGGAAAAGGAATGCAAACTATCTTAATTTTTATGTTGCTTATGCGTTAAGATGATGATAGGTCTGATCTATTGGCTTATATTATTCAGAATGAATTACTCCTTTTATTTTTTAGCACATTTTGCATTTTCAAAGAGTGGACTAAATTCCAGATGAGCAGTTTGCACTCCCCTTGTGAAAATTAGGGGAGGAGAACAACAGATAAACTGGGCATTTGCTTTCTTTTCTTTTCTCAGGAATATGATCCAAACTGCTCAGGCCCAACTGTTGTCAGAGTGGCTGTTTGAGCTCAATGAATACTTGTGGTACTTCATTAATAACATTCTGAGAAACACAGCTGGGAGAATCAGGGGACACAATGAACAACTCATTCTTTGGGTGTAACTCCATGTGAATTAAAAGAGACCCATCCAGTTCCTCCAAACCTTGGCTTGTGAAAACACTGTTCATCACTGAAGACAGAAGATGCCATTCCGTATTCATCTTTGTGGGCTGGAGGAAACTGAGGAGCTGGGAGTGCAGATAGAACACTGAGCTCTCTGTCATGCCTCAAACTGTTCTGTCAGAAAAAAAGTAATAAAGCAGAGCTTTCTGATGTTGGTTTTCTTCTTTCTCTTCTAAGCAATCAGAGAACTGACTGTGGTCTGAATTTAGAAACAAGCAAACAAAAACCAACCTTATGTAAATGGGTAAAGGCTTGTGGGTGACTGGAATTATTCCTAAAAGTGGTTGAAGAAGCCCTCGCTTCTGCCCCCAATTCCTGTAGTCCAGGTGGCCTCTCCCCTGGCAGCTGCCCTTTTCTGACCACAAGTAGGAGAAGCAACTACTTGACAAATTCATTTTATGCTCTTTTTTCAATGATAAAATTGACATTTGAATACTGAATACACAATCTAAACCACGACAATTAGATGTGTATCCTTCCAGACAATTTTAGACATGCTAGCCTAGGACTGATCTTTACCAATAAAAAAAAAGAAATTAGCTTACAAATTATCTGGTGGACAGCTGAGTGATTTGCACTCATTCCCTATCCTTACTGAGATTATCCAATGCCCCTTCTCACATTTGTTGATCCATGACTCTTCCCTGGAGGCAAACAGGCACACTTCTAACTCCATAGCATGGACCACGCTTGCAAAGCACCTGGGAAAGAAGACACCCAAGAAAAGGTCAAAGCTGGCCCTTGAAAACAATTGTTCTTCCTACATGAGAGGAGGGGAACTTTCTTTGTGTACAATATTCAGGATGCTCTTTTGTTCTTTAATCATACCTGTCTGATCCAAAGAAGATTAGTTAAGGTTTTAAAACTATGACCAAGAGCTGGGAGTGGTGGCACATACCTTTCATCTCAGGATTCATGCTGGAGGCTGAAGGAGGAAGATTACTGTAAGTGGGAGGCCAGCCTGGACTACAGAGTGAGTTCCAGATCAACCTTGGCTAGAGAAGAGTAAGTCAACAAAAACGACTAGGGTGAAGGTATGGTCTCTAAAAATAATAAAAATAAAATTAAAAATCATGGTCTACCCCAAAGCCTACTGACCATAGTTTGTAAATCTTATTAATCTTCTCTGGAACAAAACCAGCACATTTCAAAGAACAAAAGAGCATTCTGCAATATCTACTAATCCCTGAGTCCTTTTATCTATGTATTAAAAAGGATTACTACTCAATATAATTGCTTCTTTCAAAACCACTAACAGCATTGCTAAGTAAATTTAAATTGTTTTATTGAAGGATCACTACTGAATTCATAGAGACTTCATTAAAGCTGGGTAGCACTTGGGAGGCTGAGGCAGGAGAATTGTCACAAGTTCCAGGCCAGCTTGGCCTACAGAGTGAGACCCTGTCTCAAAGACTTCCTTCACCAGATCAGATCAAAAAGTATAAACTTGAAATTATAACATATAATTCCAAGAGTCCTAGTCAAATGTGCATTCAGATGGACAAGGCAAATACAAAACGTGTTTTTAAAACACCTTTATGTGTGCTGGTTGAACTATTATGTCACAGAAAGTCCCTGTGAAAACATGAGTTTTGGTGGGCTGCCAGAAGAAGGTAGATGAAACAGTGTATGTGTCTTAGTGATAACCTACTAACACAACGCTCAGTATCCGTCCTTTGTTTACGGCCCCTCCAGAAATTGTGCTGCTCTTACTGCTTCACTTTGACCTCAGTGCACCTTTTTGTTAAAGATCCAAGAGGTAACTACATGCAAATCCCTACAAAGCAGGAAAATACAGCTGACATTTTAATAATTAAAAATTTGTGTGGCAAGGGAGAGGGCGCAATGGTTAAAGGTACTTGCTTTCAAAGCCTACCAACCTGTGTTCGATTCACCAACCCCACATAAAGCCAGACACACTGTGGTGCATTCATACGCACATTCACAAATAAATAAATTTTTAAGATTGTGGCTGAAGCTGCGTGTGGTGGCCTACACCTTTAAATCCTGAGACTACATAGTGAATTCCTGATCAGCCTGGGCTAGAGTGAGAACCTGCCTCAACAAACAAACAACTCCCCCCCCCCAAAAAAAAAGACTATTAGTATGAGTTAATCGTGTTTTTCGAAATTTTACACAATCTAGCCGGCTTCAAATGTGCTGCTTCCCTTCAGAGCTTTCTATATGGTTTCTTTCAGTTTGTCTCCCTCTGGTGGAATTTTAGGAAATGATCTTTTATTTTTAGAATGTAATGATTATTTGCAATAGGTCTCTCTCTAGCCCAGGGTTGGCTTATAAAGGCTCCTCTTTTCACAGGATCCTTCCAGCCATGTGTGTCAGGCTGGTGGCAGCAAGTCCGGCTTCAGGGAGAGACCCCAAGGCGGCTTGTCCAGCACAAGTGCAGGACTGCACGGCACTGCCCAGCAGGAGAGGCTGGACAGCAAGTAGGTGAAAGGGCCGTGGACATGGTGGTCTACTTGATCTTAGCCAAAAGGCTGAGAAGTGATGACAACACCAGAAAGATCACCTCGGCCGACTGCAGACACTCTACTACAGCTGACTTGCATTTATGTTGGCCACCAGACTGTTCCTTCTCGAAGCAGCTCAGGAGAGCACTCCCCGGGCCCCATCTGCTCTCACTGCAGTCCTTGGGGCTCCCTATTTTCCGTATCCCCCTCCAACTCCAGCTGGATTGCAGAATTAGTTTATGATTATGGAATGAACACTAAAGAGTAAATTTAAAAACAGCAGCGGGTCAGGCATAGTGTTGCACGCCTTTAATCCTGTCTCTCCGAAGGCAAAGGTAGGAGGATTGCTGTGAGTTTGAGGCCACCCTGAGGCTACAAATTCCAGGTCACCCTAATCAAATTCTCGAAAAAATCGAATTCACTGGATGACCTACGAATTCCAGGTCATCAAGTGAGATCCTAATCATAAACAAACAAACAGACAGCAGAGGACTGGAGAGATGGCACCGCTGTTCAAGGCACTTGCCTGCAAAGCCTGGTGGCCTGGGCTCTGTTCCCCAGGACCCATGTAAAACCAGATGCACAAGGTGGCGCCCGTGTCTGGAGTTCTATTGCAGAAGCAGGAAACATGATCATTCTCATTCTCTCTCAAATAAATAAATTTTAAAAAACTGAAAAAGAAACCAAAGGTCAGGGAAGCAAAAGAATTTGAGTGGCACACAATTTCTTTGCTTCGAATCTCGCAAATGAATTATTTTTTAATGAGTCAAACTAGAAAGCTGGCTTGAAAACATAGACCTTTTGAGCAGCCCCTGTGTGGGAACAACAGGAGCTCCACTTAATTGCCAGGGCTGTGAGGACTGGAGAACTCAGGGGGGAGGCTGGTCCCTGCTACCCAGGATCTGAGCCTTGAGGAGGACTGAGAAGTACCAGGCTGTTCGCTCTACCAGCCCTGTATGGCCAAACCTTTATTTGATGCACTCCTTTTACCTGTCTTTCAGAAAGAAAAGTGCACATGGTCTGCAGTTCTTAAACATTTAATTAAAATGAAGCAAAATAGAGATTAGTACTGTTCCCCTGACAATATGCCATTGTTTTCTGCTAGTTCCTAATGGAGCAGAGTGAGTTCATCAGGAGACTATTTCATTTTATTTCTAAGGATTAAAATCATAATCCTCATCCTTCATAAAACATGGCAAATACACCATCTCAACTCCTTAGCACGAGCCTTAATTATGGTTTTTCAGTGACCTACATTAGCCCGTACAATTTAGTAGATAACATTTATTGAGCATCACTCCTGCGCCAGGTTCTATGTCAAACACTCGGCATACATTGACTAATTTAATCCTCTGTGTGACTCTTCAGGATGGGGAACTTTCCTACCAGCAATTTCCAGATGAGGAGCTGGGTCACTCAGAGACTATGTGACTTTCCCTCTGGTCAGCTTTCACAGGATTTAAAGAGAAAAGTGCCTTCTCAGTTGAATAACTAAACATACAAATCCCTTTTGTAATCTGAGGTGGTTGGCAGGTGGCCCTGGATTTTGTAGAGTATTAATCCTGTGGTTGGAATTAAATCAGGAATTTCCATCAGAGAGAGAGAAAGAGAGTAAGAAAGATGGATGGAAGTGTGGCTAGTGTTCTGTGATGGTCCTGTGAGGTTTCTGTTCTGTCATCAAGGTGAGAAGGGGACTGTTTTATCTTGAGTCCATAACCCAGTGGGGTACACACATTATGCCCTGGTCTATAGGTATTGTCTGGTTCTATTTCATCTATAATTACTGTGGAACTTTTTTTTGGAGGTCTTACTCTATAGCTTGGGTTGGCCTGAAATTAACTATGTAGCTCACGCTGGCCTTGAACTCATGGGAATTTTCTTGCCTCAGCCTCTTGAGTGCTAGAAATGCAGGTAGGAGCTACTACATTCAGCTCGGTCATTGTGTAATTTAAGTGGATACAATAGTTCTAATGCAATTTATGATTTTTCTTCTTTTTTTTTGTTGAGGTAGTGTCTCACTCTAGCTCAGGCTGACCTGGAACTCACTTTGTAGTCCTAGACTGGCCTTGAATTTAGTGATCCTTTTACCTCTGTCTCCCGAGCGCTGGGATTAAAAGGCATGTACCACCACACATGACTTTCTTCTTAAGTTCTTTTTAAAATTTTATTTATTATTTGCAAGGAGAAGGAAAGAGGGAGAGAAAGACAGCATGGGCACACCAGGGCCTCTTGCTATTGCAAATGAGTTCTACATGTACGTGCCACTCGTGCTTCTGGATTTATGTGGGTACTGGGGAATCAAACCTGGGTCCTTAGGCTTTGTAATGGCCAATTCATGTCCAGAAGACAGTGTTCCACAGCATTCTTATTCTCCAGCTCTTACATCTGTGCAAAATTATATTATACAGCTACTGGGTTAATATTTATGAATGCCGGGCCAAGTGCTTTTTAGTATGTACGAGCCCTCGGTTTGGTACTGCATAAACCAGTCTGGGAGGTCAAGACAGGAGGATCAAGAATTGAAGGCCACAGATCAGCATGGGATCCATGAGAACCTGTCTCGGAAAACATATGAATATATAATTTTTTTTTAGGTCTAGAAGGGTTTGTGATTTTCTTAATAGTAATTGAGCCCCTATTGTCTACCAGTTCCTACACTAAACTACATACATATGGTCCTTGAACTCAATAAACATTCTAGTTTCCATAAATGCATACTTTTTTTTTAAGGTAGGGTCTTAACTCTAGCCCAGGCTGACCTAGAACTCACTCTGTAGGCTAAGGCTGGCCTCGAACTCACAAATCCTTTTACCTCTGCCTCCTGAGTTCTGCACCACTACATCCAGCTCATACTTTTTTTTTTTGGTTTTTCGAGGTAGGGTCTCTCTCTAGTCCAGGCTGACCTGGAATTCACTATGTAGTCTCCCAGTGGCCTTGAACTCATGGCAATCCTCCTACCTCTGCCTCCCAAGTGCTGGGATTAAAGGCATGCGCCACCACGCCTGGCTCATACATGTTTTTTTTTTAATGTGCATTTAATGTCTAGGTGTTTACATTCTATTTCCATATAAATTATTTTTACATGTATGTGGATTTTTTTGTATAGAGTATCTTTACCTAGTTTGTAGTGTATAAATTTTTCATTATAAAATTGAAAAAAAAGGTTTATATCTGTTATATTTAATGTTTCTTATCTTACATTTTTACTTTGTTTTAAAATATACAAAAATTTTAAATTTAAAAATTTAAATGTATTTGAGTTTGTCAGCCTTCTTCCTGCTTACATCCTCCTTTGCTTTTAAATTGAATTTACTGGGCTGGAGAGATGGCTCAGCAGTTAAGGCACTTGCCTCCAGTGCCTAAGGCCCCCAGTTCAAGGTTCAGTTCCCTAGTACCCACATAAGCCAGACCCACAAGGTGGTGGCCCTGGTGTTCTCTCTCTCTCTCTCTCTCTCTCTCTCTGTCTCTCTCTCTTTCTGTATCTCTCTGCTTAAAAAATTTAAAAAAATAAATTGAATTTACTTTTCCCAATAGTTTTAGATAAATATATTTTATTTTGTGATTTTTTTTCCCCCATAACTAGAGTTTACTTAGTTTTTAGGCAGACTTTTAGAGAGTTTAAGAATAAGTGTTTCTGGGCTGGAGAGATTGCTCAGTGGTTAAGGCACTTGCCTCCAGTGCCTAAGGCCCCAGGTTCAATCCCCCAGGACCCACATAAGCCAGACCTACAAGGTGGTGGCCTGGAACTCTTGTTTTTCTCTCTCTCTCTCTCTCTCTCTCTCTATATATATATATATATATATATATATATATATATATATATCTGTGCTTGAAAATGAATACATAAAATATTTAAAAAAATAAGTGTTTCCAACTGGAGAGTTGGCTCACTGGTTAAGGGGTTTGCCTGCAGAGCCTGACAACCAGGATTTGATTACCCAGCACCCACGTACAGAAGTGGCAAATGACTGGAGTTTGTTTGCAGTGGCTGGAGGCCCTCGAGTACCCATTCTTTCTGTTCCCTCTCTCTCTACTTGCAAATAAATAATAAAAAAATATATTTTTGTAAGATTTCTCTGTAGCCCAGGCTGACCTGGAATTCACTATATAGTATCAGTGAGCCTCGAACTCACATTGATCCTCCTATTTCAGCCTCCCAAATGAAAAAAAAATTTTAAAAAGAATAAGTGTTTCTAAAGATTCATAGATTACTGCTGCTCAGAGAAACCTTTCCCCACCCCCAACCCACCCCCCAGTAGCCAGAAGTTAAAGCAGAGACATATTATCTAGCCAAAGTGACTAGTGTGTGTTCAGCCCTAAATGGAACATCCATGCAGAAGGCTGTTAGCACTGGAGGGGAGGAGGGTTCTAGAACCGTTTTCTGCAAATGACCTGGTCATTACTCTTGTGAACTCCTAGCAGCCTAGGTTTCTTGGGCTTGTCAGCATGCCATGATTACTGGGGAGGGGCTCACAGGACCTCTCCCAATGATGGCTGCAGGGGAAGTGGGGAGCCATTGTCTTCAGTGGTACAGCAAATATAAATTGCCCAGGCTCCAGTAAATAAGCCCCCACCCATGCGCATGCAAGTCTCTCAGTGGGTCACCAGTGAGGGTGGGGGAAGAGACAGGAAAGTCGGAAGAGAACTGGTTGGGAACAAGAAGGGAGTTGGAAGGAGTGGGAGGAGGAGAGAGGGTAATGGGGTTACATTATACACAGGATGAAATTGTCAAAGGAAATGGTAAAATAGCCTATCATAGAGTTAGGGTTTTATTTGTAGAATAAGCAGAAAGGTGTTGAAAGT
>PVHP010049660.1:0-12083 GCA_004024765.1 Zapus hudsonius
CGCAGGTAATCCAACAGGCCTGCTGCACACTGACCATGGCCATTTCAAAAAATAAATAAATAAATAAAACAAAGCCAAACTGTGTTGCAAATCCAGTGACCTACTTTCCTGCATTTGTGATCCTCCACGGTACCAGGTGGGCTACCACCTTGTTAATCCAGGATGAACAAAACTGACTTTGAAGAACAGGAAACCTCCTTCAACATTCAGACCCCTTACTTCGAAAGAGTCCGCATTCTTCCTGCTGTCCCAATGCAGATCACCCGGCCCAATCTCAATGGTTGTCATCTCTCAAACAATTGCAGCTGAACGGGCAGCTGTTTCAGTCCAAAGATTTCTTTTCTTTCTGAGCCATCTCCATCTGCTCACACCAGTCCATTTCTATGAAAGCAACTCCGCACAAGTTCTCAGGACACAAGCAGGCAGAATATAGCAAGCCTCTCACACTTCTGGCACAGTCCTGACAACGTTCTTTCTTACCCTTAAGCCAAACCTCACAGTCCATAAGTTCTTAGGTCTTTCAGCTCTGACCAAAATGGTCCATCAAGCTGCACTTACAGCACTGTCAGGTGTCTCTTAGGCTCAGGTTTCAAATCCTTCCACATTCTTCCTGAAAATCAGTTCCAAAAGCCTAAAAGCCACAGATTCAGGGTTTTAGCAGTAAGGACCCATCCAACTGTCTGGTACCAAAACTATTGTTGTCAGCTTTCTTGTTGCACATGGAAAAAATGGACTGTAACTGGCACTTGGCCACAGCCTGCAGAGCATGAGTGAGCTTTCCCACATGGTGCCCTGCAGGCTGCAGAGATGACCAGTGGTGTCTGCAGAGAGAGGAGTGCTGAGAGAGGCAGTAGTTCAGAATAATTGGCTAGGAAACTAATTAAGTAGCAGAGGGGAAAGAACTGTCATTTTATGGGGGCTCATGACAGAAAGCACTTAGGGTAGAAGGAGCAACACCAACTGGCTAGCGCCAGGGTGTTCACAAAGGAGCTTGCAACACTCATGTACACAGTAGGGCAGCATGGAGACTACCACGTCCTCCAGGATAACTGCCCAACACAGAGCTCCTATACAGGTATTTCTGTCATTGAACCTGACCCACCTGACCATGCTCTTAACCTTGGACTTTGCATGACATATATGGTGCTGTCCATCAGAGCAGCCAGACAAGCCTGCACACAAGCCAGCAGCTTAGCATTTCGGTGTCAGTCCTCTGCCTTTCCTTCCTCCTTGCCCACTCCTAAGAGGCCAAAGGCAGAGGAAGGTAAAGAGGATGGATTTATGACAAGGGAGGAGCTTCCTTACATTGTGCTATGTGCTCACCTGTGTGGAAACTTATTGGAAAGAACCTTGAGACCGTTTCCTTGTGGGGTAGGTATCACTCATGCACATGACATGGTAGGCCTGCTCTTTCATAGTTGCCACTGTAACAGGTTATCACAAATTTAGTGGCTTAGCACTGATTTATTCTCTTAGTTCTAGAGCCCAAGAGTCTGTTTCCATCTGAGGCTTTGGGGCATTCATATCCTTGTCTCTGTCTTCTGAAGACCCCAGTCCCATTGCCTGCTGTCCTCAGTGCGTGTCCCTTCCTCACATACCCACAGCCACTTGTTTTCATCTCTTGTGTCTTCTCTCCCTAGGCCTCTCTATGCAATTCTAGGACCCCCATACATTCACACATGTCGTTAGAGCCTGGTACTTAACCTACCAAAGAGTGTCCTAGAGGGAGCTACTGCAGAAACAGAAGGGTCAGTGGATTCTGCCCAGTTTCCAGAAAGAGGTGCTGAGGGCTGAACTGATCTGGCCTGTGATAGTAGAAGGAAGGACCATCTAATTAATGCAGACCTGCCAGCTTTGAGTGGAGGGCATGGCTTATGGTGAGATGTGGCTGCTCCGCCAGGGAGGTGCTGGCTATCACAGATGGAAAGGGAAGGAAGCCACCAGGATGGATGTCACCACCCACCTGGGACCTGAAGAACTAGCCTGTACAGCCTTTGCACATGGGGATGGAGAGACAAGACTTACCTTCGAGGGGCCTGTTCCTCCAGGCACCCACACAGGAGAGGCCAGAACAGAAGGAAAGACTTCTTTCTTTCTTAGGAGTCTGTCATCCTCATGGTGAGCCTTGTCTGGTATTTATTTCTCAAATACAAAATGCAGAACAAGCCTGGGATACTGTGTGAAGGGACAGGTGGAGGAGGAAAACAAAAGTCCTAAAAGCCACAGGGCCTAAAAGGATTTCTTGTAGCCCCAGATGTGTGTCACTTCTGGCCAGCCTCAACAAAGCAGGTTTGTGTTGAGCACAAGTCTCAGAGGCATGATTTGCCTCTTCTGTCCCTCAGGTGACCTTGATTCTGAGCTTCCATTTGTATTTCTGCTCCTCAGAGGCTAACATGTGGTGAGTCATTCTCTTCCCGAGGTCTTCTAAAGGTTATATCTGTCTCCTGTCAGGATGCTTATGAGTTGCGCAGTGACAGTCCATGCAGAGTGTATGCAGCTGTCACTGGGGTAGAAGCCAGAGCTCACTCCCCACACCACATGTTACTTGATACCTCAGTGATGAGTGCAGGAGTGAAAGCAGGGGCACACCAGCCATAGCATTGCTTTGCTCAAGGTTGAGGCATTTTCATTTGCCTGGAGCCTTGGGTTAGACATTCCAAAGCCTTAACCTGGTGTGATGGTGTAAATTGGTTATTTCACAGAACCTAGGAAACTAGCCCCGGGACATGCCTGTGAGGGATTATTTTGTTTAGGTTAACTGGAATGGGAAGACCCACCTTAACTGGAGATGCCATTCCAGGTTCGGACTATAAAAAGGAGAGAGAGCTAGCTAAGCACCAGCATTCGTCTCTCTCTGCTTCCTTATTGGACTGAATGTGACCAATTGCCTCAAGCTCCTGCCGCTGTACCTTCCTCACTGTGGTGAATTGCAACCTTGAACTGTAAGCTGAAATAAACACTTCCCTTCCTAAGGTGTTTCTAGTGTTAGTATTTGGTCACAACAAGGAAGTAACAAATACATGTACTTAATGTATAAAGCACACTGCTGTGCTAGGAGGCACTTAGAAGCCCTGCATCTTGGTGAGCACTATAGTATGTATG
Organism: Zapus hudsonius; assembly: GCA_004024765.1. Classification (NCBI taxonomy): domain Eukaryota; kingdom Metazoa; phylum Chordata; class Mammalia; order Rodentia; family Dipodidae; genus Zapus; species Zapus hudsonius. The sequence continues at coordinate 3,103 of PVHP010049660.1, forward strand.
GCTAACATCCGTTCAAAGCAGTGAGCTCATGTGGCCCAGGGAAGCCACAGAAGCACAGAGGACCAGACTGCAAGTCCCTCAGCCCCACCTGGTTCTCTGCTTCAATTGCCTATGTGATTCCATCACTTGTCCATGATGTCCTGTACATTCCCCTCCTCTCCACAGGTCTCGGCCAGACTCTTGTGGTCTGTGTAGTTAGACCTGAAATACTCCGCTTCACGTTTTCAGACCTCTCATAGTCTCGTGGAACATTTTAAATGCCCCAGCACTAGAGCTTCAGAGAGGAACAGCTGTGAGCTGTGCCAGATGAATCCCAGTTGATCATATTTTGGGTATATATTGGGCACTGATGGCATTGTACTTTTTGTACACCATAGGCATGATAGTTATATTCATTTTATTTTTTTAAAAATTCATTTTTCTGAGAGAAAAATAATGAATGGGTGTGCCATCTTACCACTGCAAACTCTAGTCACATGTTCCACTTTGGGTATCTGGCTTTACTGGTTCTGGGGAATCAACCCTGGGCCAACAGGTTTTGCAAGCAAGTGCCTTTCACTGCTGAGCCATCTCTCTAGCCCTAGTAGTTACATTCTCAAGGATCAGGTTGAAAAGGCAAATGTTAGAATCTGTCTTCTTGCTCTCCTTCCTGAGGTAGGAGTGGGAATGTAGCAATCAGCGCAGGGCTAGTGGGTATTCTTGGAAGTTTTCATCCACATTCTTTCCCCTTTGGGCTCATCGAGTCAGATGGCTCTGCTGTGCAAGGCAAGGGAAGTAAATGTTTGCGCTTGAGACCACTTCCCCTTTCTCTTTCTTCAGAGACTCTAGGAAAAGGTGGGACACCCGTAAAATAATGCCAAGGATACGTGGGCTGACTACTGGCGTAGTGCTGGGGTACTCCTTCATGTTGTGGACCCCATGAGTGAGCAGAACAAGTTTGTCAGGCCAGGTTAGCCATATACATTATTCTGCTAGCCTGTTTCTGGTTCATTCGCAATCATTGGGAGGTGACAGGTATGTGTGCTTGGAGACTGCTCTGTTGGCAGCCTGCATAGTGCTTTGAAGGGACGTCCACCATGGAGAGCATGCACTTTTAAGACACCCAAACTGCACAACCAAGTGACTGTTGGGGCATTCTAGTCTCCTCTACATGTTGTTAATCTTTTCCCAGCTGGGTAAAATACGTTTTCCTAATTTTAGAGCATATCTAGTATTTGGTTTGAACATTTTATTTCCCCAATTGTGTAACAACCTTGAAGCTTAGACATGTCCCCTACCTCCTTCAGGGAGCTTAACAAGGAGAGGATTTGACCAAGAGAACTCTCTCGCCAATGAGGAAGCATGATTCTTGACACACACAAGAGAAGTGCCAACAGCTTGATCTAGGCCTGGGGACAGGCACTCAACCCTTAGAGAGTTATTTTAATGTCCCTTTGGAGTGATGGTGATGCCGGAGTTTTGGAGGAAGGAAAGTTTGTCCATTTTTCTCCCTGTTGCACAGTATTTACCTGTTCTTAAGTTCTTCTGATGTAAACAGGCCAGATGGAATTTAAAGACTGTAAAAGGGAGGAGGACTGTATTTTTCCTGTTGCCTGTGAGCTGCAAGGTGAAGGAACGTTGTATGCTCTGTTCATTCCCCCTCGTGGCTGATCCAACTCCTAAAGAAGCTGATGCAGCCCCTCTGAGCCAGAGTAGCTTAAAGGTATTTAAGCTGCACTCTCAAGTGCTTGGCACAGGAGCTCACAGGTTAGACAGGCACTATCACTGAGCGCACCTCTGCTTTCATAATAACGTTCTATTGCTGCTGCTTCTCCTCCCTCTCCACCCCAGACAGGGTCTTTCCTAGGCAAACCTGGAATTCACTATATAGTCTCAGGCTGGTCTTGAACTCATAGAAATCCTCCTACCTCTGCCTCCTGAGTGCTAGGATTAAGAGCTTGCACCACCACACTCAACTTGCTACTTCTTTAATTATACAAGATACTATGTATTGATTTTATGCACTATAAAAATAGACCTTAGGTGTTTTTTCAGCCGCCTTGCCTGGTGTCCATACATGCATGGCATGCACAGGTAGCAGGCACACGTATGGCCACATCTTCTCTCACCTTCATCCCACAGGATAGTTACATTGATTGGAGCATTGGAGTTAGGTTAGTACAGTTACATTACCACGATGATATTCCTTCTCATGAGCAATTTGGTATTTCTTTTTTTTTTTTTTTTTTTTTTGGTATTTCTTACATTAATCACCTTTCTCCATTTTGATTTGATTTTCTAATTAACTGTCTCTAATTGAACTCTAAACTTCATGGCCAAACTATATAACTCTTCTTGGTGTGGACAGAGGCCTAGGACTCCCCTCCACTCCCTCCAGGTAGGGTCTAGCCCAGGCTGACTTGGAATTCACTATGTAGTCAGTCTCAGGGTGGCCTCAAACTCACAGCAGTCCTCCTACCTCTGCCTCCCGAGTGTTGGGATTAAAAGTGCACCACCACTCTCTTGGGGACACACACACACACACACACACACATTTGCAAGCAGAGAGAGCCAGAGAGAATGTGTGTGCCAGGGCCTCTAGCCACTGCAAATAAACTTCAGATGCATGTGCCACTTTGTGCATCTGGCTTTACATGGGAACTGAGGAATTAAACCCAGGACATTAGGCTGTAAAGGCAAGCGCCTTAATTGTTGAGCCGTCTCTCCAGCCCAGATTTTTTTTTTAATCTTTGCTGTGCCCTCACAGACCCTCCTGCCCCTGGTTCCAGAAGGGTTGTGTGATTCTGTCTGCTGCATAGCTCATGACCTGGACTTTTGTCTCTGTTATTCTTTCTTCATTTGGCAGCCTCCTAAGAAAGGCATCTGAGACCCTGTTAGCCTAAGATTGCTATACTTGCTCCCTTACAGGATATGAGGAGGGAAACTGTTCCCTTGGAATTCTGAAGACATTTTCATGTTTAACCCCCAGCCACTGCTGTTGATGTACACATGTTCTTGTTAAAAAAAAAAAAAAAAGTCTGATTCCTGGGCCTTTATAAATGAACTGAATTTTCCCTCAGAACTTTTGGGGCTTCTCTTTATTTATAGAACTCTGAAATGTCCTCAGGTTGTGCCTTGGTGTAATCTGTCTTCTCTTAACCTGTCCTGGTAGAGACTGTTTGCACCTGCTGGTCTCCACTGGGGATTCTTGACTCTTTGTGTCCCTAGTCTTTCCCTCTGGAGCCCTGGGCTCCCTTGGGCTGCCAGTTCCTCGGGGCAGAGTCTGTCTGCAGTACTGTGTGGAGACTGTGTCACTCTTGCCTTTGCTCACCTTTTGTTTCCTGTGTGCACCTGCTTTTGGGGGGCATTCTTCGTGTTTCATGGACGTAGCACTTTCTCATAATTGCAGCTGTTTTTTGAAGCCTTATCCTGTTTCTGGCCTAACATGCTCCTTCCCATTGGCTTGGATCTGGACTTTTCAAGTGAGCAGCAGCCCTTCAGCATGAGACTGTGCATGCTCTGCCTACAGGGTACACTAGCAGGTCCTGCCTTACCTAGAAGGACGTCCCAGGAGACAAGCCCCTAGCCTCCATTCTTTGGAGAATGCCACTTACAAGAGGTCAGTTCTTCCAAATAAGAATCCTGTCCGTGTCAGTGCAAGGAGACCTCTGGGCAGCAGAAGGACTTGAGGTGGGCAGGGCTTTTTGCCATCTGGGCATATTGCCTCTGCATCAAAGCCTTTCCAAAGAGTGGCCCTCTGGTTGTTGCTGGCCAGGATAGTGGGAGTCTCTGGTTGCAGCCTCCAGACCCTGAGCTTTCTAGTATTCTGTGGCAGCATAAACCTGCTTTTTCCTGGCTACCCTCTACTTACATATCCAGCTACACTTTGCTCCAGAATCTCTATCTCAAGTCTGCTGTTGCCTCCTCTCCTTTGTTTTGTCCTTCAGTGCTTATACCTTCATGGTCATTTTTATAGAGTTTCAGTAGGAAATTAGCATGACTGTTGCCTGGGATAAGTGTAACTAGAGGCTCTCTGTGTGTCAGGAGTGGCCTACACGATATACGCATGTGCTGGTCTCCACTGTGGGCAAGCCATCCTTGTTTTCTCCACTCTGAGCCACACTGTGTTCCCTTATCCTTTTTGGTCCTGGAGAGTCTTGTAGTTGCTATGAGCCCTTTGTGCATACTTGGCAGAATGTATTTGTGTATGTGAATGTGCCACACTAGCCAGTGACATCTGCATATATTTTGCATTCTGAATTAAGTGCACTTGCCTGTGATTGGCTTTAGTCCCTTCAGCAACAGTTGAAATTGTAGTTTTCCCTGGTTGGAAGCCCAGGGATTGCTTGCTGTTCAAAGAGGGCTGGAGGGAGGGACAGTTTGAAGCCGACAGCAAGACCCTTGTTGTCATGGCCTGGTCAGGTTGTGCCACTGATAGTCTGGCAGCTTTGAGAAATACCGCAAGAAGACCTCTGGGCTCAGGATTGGCCTCATTCCAGGGTCATGATGTTTTTTCTTTTCCCCACATCTCCTGAGGGCTCTGCTCACACCCTTGATAATCCAAAAGAGGTCAGGTTTGTTTCTTCATGTGCTGCCACTTTGCCACATGTGTGTCTTGAAGCTTCAAGTTGGAAAAATAAAGATGAAAAGTGAGCCGGGCGTGGTAGACCATGCATTTAATCCCAGCACTTGGGAGGCAGAGGTAGGATTACTTTGAGTTCGAGGGCAGCCTGAATGAATTACAGGAGGTCAGCCTAGGCTAGAGCGAGACCCTACCTCAAAAAAACAAAAAAAAAAAAAAAGAGGAAACAATGGGTAGATGGTGGTGAGGCTAAAGAAATAGGGATTTCAACAGTGCCACAAGTATAAGAGGCTCATAGTGGAATTTTGGGGAAGCAGAAAACAAAGTTGCCCAGTAAATCTTACCACGTGTATAGCATAGTTGATGTAGTCTCCCAGGGTGAGTAGTTGTATACTGTGCAAGACTAATGACAAGTAGGATTGATTATATAAACCTGGGTGGTTGGTTTGTTTTTAAGAAAGCCGCCTCCACTTTCCTTCAAGACTGTTAGTTTTGCTGGCTTTTTTGTTTTGTTTGCATGTGTGGTATTGGGTATATGTACGTGTTTGTGCAGATGTGCTCACAGACACAGAGGCCGGAGTAAAGCATCATGCAGCTCTCCTTTTTTTGAATAAATTTATTTATTTATTGTTAATAAGTAGAAACACTATGAATAGGTCTTGTGTTGGTAACCCCATTTCTCGCCTCCTTGCCTCCAATCCGCTAAGGACCCTCCTCAATGGGATTGCTGGAACATTCCATGGGATGGAGGGCTATGCATCCCTTTTTCTATCACTATATATTTCCTTAGACGTATTCTGTCTCTGAATGCTCAGCAATTCTCTGGTCTCTTCTTCCCAGAAGGACTAGGGTTCCAAACATGGGTGGTCGTGCTCTCTGTTTACATGGGTCCTGCAGAATTGAACTCAGGGTCTCAGCCCGCTGAGGGTCTCGTGCTTGCAGCAAGCACTCTTACCCACTGAGCCTTCTCCCCAGCCAACCGTTATTTGTAGTAGCACTGTTTTTCCATGTCATCTTTCAAAGCACTGGTTTTACTAGCAGTACACTGCTCCATCGGATGGTTGTATGTGATTCTTGTACTTTATTCCAAGGTGTTTTCAAATTTCTACTTTAAAAAAAAATGCCGGGCTGGAGAGATGGCTCAGCCATTAAGGAACTTGCCTCCAGTGCCTAAGGCTCCTTGGTTCAATTCCCCAGTGCCCACATAAACCAGGCCCACAAGGTGGTGGCCCTGGTGCTCTCTCTGTCTTTCTCTCTCTCTGTATCTCTCTCCTTGAAAATGAATAAAGAAAACAAAATGGATACCCAGAGAGCGTTCTTTGAGGTGGACTTGTTGGTGCAAAGCTGTAGTGTTTGAGAGATGGGCCTTTTGGAGCTGGTCATGGTGCCCCAGAAGTGCTGGGCTTGCTCTCCTCAGTAGCAGTACAACCCTGGCACCCTCGTCTTCTCCCTTTTCTCCACATCTTACTTCTGACCTGTGTGGCCCTACTTCAGGCTTATGAGAGGCTTTTGTGGGCTTCAAGCACATAGGTAGCCTAACTCAACAAAGCCTGAAGATGACTGAAACGCTGAAAGGTCTTCAGGTCCACTTCATTCTGCCACCATTAAGCCAAAACCAGCAGCACAGGCTTTTCACACCCCTCCCCTTGCCTGTGCCCCTGAGGCTGAAGAGGAACAGGCACCTCAGCCTGGTCACCCCTCTTGGTAAAAGAAAAAAATGGACTAGAACACAGTCTAAAGGAACTCTGTTCTTTCCCGAGAATTTTTACTGCATCCTCTGCCTTTAGCCTCTGATTCTCCACTACCCACTTGGCCTTTTGGAAGTGGGGTGAAAACAAAATGGTTATTGACCCAAGAAGGTCCCTGGTTGCTTTTAATTTCTGTGTTTCTAAACATACCTATGAGCTGCTTCTGGTCCAGTCTCCTCCCCATACACCTCTGCTTTCCCCCCACCCAAGACTTAGGGAAGACATACAATCTCCTTCTTGTTACTCTTTCTAGGCTTAGAAAGGAATATGTAAGAACACCAAGTTTTGAAAGTTAAAAGGGAAAAAACTGCCTTTGTTGGGCCTGGAGGGCTGCCATGGTGTCTGGCCAGGCTAATACTGTCCCTGCTGGGCAAGTCTGTACTCCACTGTCTCCTTTCCCCTTACTTCCTCTGCATATGGGATGGTGAGGGCAGCTAGGACCTGTGCAGCAAGCCAGACTGCCTGGAGGGCTGTGTGTGGGAATGGCACTGCTCCAGCCCCTGACTGAGCCTGGTCAGCGCAGGCCTAAGGGGGCTGTGGGAAGTCTCCAACCTTGAGGCTGCCAATGGCCCTGGACACTTTCTCAGGCATTCCTGGATTCCATCAGAGCTTCAGACTCCTCCCTGTTCTCCCCCCCCCCCAGCACTGGATGCCTGCCAAGCTGAGGCTTTATTTATCTCCAGGCAAATGGGTGAGGCTCACAGGGGAAGTAGGGCACAAGGGAAGGAAGAATGCACTAGGTCTGCTTCTTTCCCTCAGAGTGGCTGCACAGGGCAGGGCTGGAGGGGTCACCCAGTTCAGTTAGCTGTGCAGAGCATTTCTTTTCTTTTCACTCCACTCAGAAATCCACAGATAGTCCTGCCAGAGGCTCAAGTACTACTCTGCACATGGCTGCTGAGTGGCCAGTTTGCTGTTTACTGCCATTCCCTCCTCCTTGCAGGCCCCTATGACCCGTGTCCCCAGGGCACAGCAGATTGGGGGGGTGCTTTTTTTCTGATTTTTTTTGGTAACTGAATTTTCCTACTTAGATTTTGCAAAGTGAAGCAAAGCTGTCAAAATGTAGGCCACAAGGAGGGCATGAAGACTGGATTGAATTTAGAGTGGTTATATGCAGAAGAGCAGGTGCCACCAAGATTGCTCACTGCTTTTATTCTTTCTCTAATTATAAAGTTGACCTATTTGTTGTACATGTTTGTTAAAAACAGGAAGGCATGGACTAGGGAGATGGTTGCATGGTTAAGAGGGCTTGCTGTGCAAGCATGGAGTCCTGAGTTCTATTCTCAACAGCTACATATAAACAGCTAGGCAAAGCCAGGCATGGTGGCACCTGCCTTTAATCCCAGCACTCAGGAGGCTAACATAAGATTGTTGAGTTTGTGGCTGTTGCGGTCAGCTTTCTAGTTGCTGCGCAGAAAGAACCCAAACAAAAGCGGTTTGTGGAGGAATGGGTTTATTAGGCTTATAGACTTGAGGGGAAACTCCATCCTGGCAGGGAAGATGATGGCACAAGCAGATCGGTGGACATCACCTCTGCCACAGCACTGGAAATAGCGGCAGGAAGGTGTGCCAAACTCTGGCAAGGGGAAGCTGGCTTATAACCCCATAAACCCGCCTCCGACAACACAGCTCCATCAAGATTGTAAAATCCAAATTGCCATCAGCTAAGGATCAATTACCCAGAACACATTCATTTGTTGATGGGGGACACCTGGATCAAACCATGACAGTGGCCAACCTCAGACTACAGAATTCTAAGTGAGACCTTACCTGAAAAAAAAAAAAAAGAGGAAGGAAAAAGAAAAGAGAGAAAAAAGGCATGGCCCACATGCCTATTACCCCAATGCTGAACAGGGTGGGTGTATGTATATATATATATAATGCCAAGGCATTTTAGTCAACCAGTTTGACAGAAACAAAACAAAACAAAAAAAAAAAAAAGCCTATTGACTACCGGACCAGGTTCAATGAGAAACTCCATCTCAGGGAAACATAGTAGAAGAGTAATACAGGAGGTCACTCAACATCCTCTTCTGATCTCTACATACGTGTGCATTGGGAATCTGCACACATGGAAGGGAGGGGAGGAAGGAAGAATGGATGGTAGCAAGGAAGCCTAATACTTTGCAGGAAAGCAGATTGATTTCCAATATGCTGTTCTTATATCCTGCACCAGTGACCCTTTGCACATTAGTCTGATTTCTGATGTCCTTGTTTTAAGTTGGGAGAAGCAAATCTTCAAGTAAAGCTTCTGTGTTCCTTTTTAGCAGCAGGACATCTCCTAGGATGGAGGCCAGGGATGTTTTCTCTGGAGCAAGCATCATTGAGCTTTTCTCAAGAAGAAAGGAGCTTTGTGTGTGTCCAGTGTCTCTGGGCATGGCCTCTAGGTAGAACTCAACCCTAAGTGAGACATTTCCTGTGATCTCTTAGTACCTCCTGGAGTCTTGGGCCCACATTTCAGAGCAAATTTTCACAGTTCTTCAGCACATATGTGGTAGAGACCTCCTGAGACTAAAATGAATGAAAGGGAGGTGGGTAGACTGTGATGCTAGGGAGGAACACTAGGCTTGTGAGGCAGGAGAGCTCTTTTCTAGGACAGAAAGGATCTCATCTCATGATGGATAAAGTCCCTCTGGACACCTGGGGATGTGGCATGTCCTGATTATTGGTTGATC
>PVHP010049661.1:0-12087 GCA_004024765.1 Zapus hudsonius
GTAGCTATATAAATAAAAAGATAACATTTATCAACAGATGAAACTAGATAAAATTCCTCTATTTGAAACATTTTAAACTACCAAAATGATTAAATAAACATAGCTGAATTGCTTTTTAAATGACTAATAAAAGATGTTTTGACCTTGGTTTCATAACTTTAATGGTATTTATGTTTAATTCCTTGTCAAATTCTACTTACATATCCTGAACTAAAATTTTTTGGTTTGGTTTTTTGCGGTAGGGTCTCCCTCTAGCCCAGGCTGACCTGGAATTTACTCTGTAGTCTCAGGCTTGCCTTGAACTCACAGCTCCACCTCCCAAGTGCTGGAATTAAAGGTGTATGCCATCATGCCTGGCCTGAACTAATTTTTTTTATTTCACTGAGGAATACATATTTTTTTTCCATTGAGAAAAAGATTTCTTATTTCTTGTGTTCTCTTGGAATTTTTCAGTCATTGGTTTGTGCCCTCTTTCTTTGTTTGGTTTTGTTTGTTTTTATTTTTGTTTTTTGTTTTTCGAGGTAGGCTCTCACTCTAGCCCAGTTTGACCTGGAATTCACTATGTAGTCTCAGGGTGGCCTCGAACTCACAGCAATCCTCCTACCTCTGCCTCCCACGTGCTGGAACGAAAGGCATGCACCACCAAGGCCAGCCTGATTTTTTTTAATGTACATATAATCATTATTTTGAATGCCTGTCTAGGATTTTATTTAACTCACTTTCATTTCCGTGAGATTAGTAATCATGGAGGAGTCATGATGACTTGGTATTTTTGTTTCTTGTTTTTACCATGGGACTTACAATTCTTGGCGGTAGGTTTTGGGGTGAAATTTTTTTTTCGAGGTAAGTTCTCACTCTAGCCCAGTCTGACCTGGAATTCACTCTGTAGTCTCAGCGTGGCCTTGAACTCATGGTGATCCTCCTACCTCTGCCTCCCGAGTGTTGGGATTAAATGTGTGCGCCACCACGCCCGGCCAGGGTGAAATTTTTTTAATCATCCTTATTCTTTGAGTGGAGTTGTTGCAGCATTTAATAAGGTTAGTTGTAGCATGTTTTATATGTCTTTTTTCTCTGGCGCTGGGCTTAGAACCCAGTACTCACCTAACCAATGGCAGACCCACTATGAGCATCCTTTGTCGGTCAAATATCAAACAATCACCCCTCCATTTCCATTCATTCTAAGATGTAAAGGAGCCTGATTATAATATGTATTAAACATTAGTACTGTGTGAGAGACTGGACAGGAACAAAGCAGAGACTCATAATTAGTATTGGTTCAGAGAGAGAGTAGAGGAGGGGAAGGCAATGTAACGACGAAGAGAGTGTGTCGAGTGGAATGAGGCAGTTTGGCTTCAGGAAGAATGAAAAGAATGAGGTAAAGTCATTCAGTCAGACAGCCTAAACCTCAGAGGCTGATACCTGGAAGACACACAGTATAGGGTTAGGTGACCATATGCTCTCTTGGAAAGCCAGAAATATAGAGACCCCAGAAATCAGCCTGTGTATATTCTTTGGGAAAGCTGATCAAAAGGAAAGAATAGAGGCAAAGAAAGAAGAGGGGAGAGGGACAGAGGAAAGTTGTTTTAACGTTTCCAGCATTTCCTGAAGAGATGCCAGCAAATGTCTGTTCACCCCAGAAACCACCAACAAAAGATAACCGATGGATCCATCAAAGTCCAACTTGATGAACTAATGGCTTTATTGGGCTTACTTACAGTGATGGGTTACTTAACTGTGACAGGTCACATACACAGACACAGGTCACTTCCACAGTCACAGGTCATTTACACAGACACAGGTCACTTACATATGACAGTCACGGGTCACTTAGACATAGGTCACTCACATAGTGACAGGTCACTTATACAGTGACAGGCTACTGCACAGACACAGATCACTTACACAGTCACAGGTCACTTACACAGACACAAGTCACTCACATAGTGACAGGTCACTTATACAGTCACAGGTCACTTACACAGTCACAGGTCACTTCCACAGTCACAGGTCACTTACACAGACACAGATCACTTACACAGTCACAGGTCACTTACACAGTGACGGGCCACTTACACAGTCAAGGTCACTCACATAGTGACGGGTCATTTACACAGTCACAGGTTACTTACAAGAGTGTGGGTGATCTAAAGTAAGTGCACCACTGTAATGTGCATGGAAGCTACATCGTGGAGCCCACATTCAGGTCATCTGCCCATCCTCTCACTCTGGCTTTGCAAAGTTTATCTGCCACAAGGGAGGGAAGGATGGTAGGATGGCTGGAATTCCACATGAGGGTCCATGACAACGAAGCCATGGTAAATTCTAAGATGATGCCATTCATTTGTGGAACAGGAATATACCTAGGCCTACTCAGAATAAAGAAAAAACTAAACACCCTGAATCAGGATCATCATGAGCAGTTATATATGTTAACATAAAAGCTCAACTGAGCCAGGTGCAGTGGCACACGCCTTTGATCCCAGCACTCAGGAGGCACAGGTAGAAGGATGGCCATGAGATTCGATAGTGAATTCCAGGTCAGTGTGGGCTAGAGTGAGACCCTATCTCAAACAAAAACAATAAAAAGCTCAACTGAGCCAAGAGCAGATAGCCCACTGCTCAGGCTCCACTAAAAGGTGATCACCCAAAACTCCCTCACCACCTGCCTTCCACACACGTCCCAAGCTGAGCTCCATCCCAGCCAGGAGTACACAGTGAAGCCCTGTCTCAAGAAGCCACAGGAAGAAATAAGCCAACAAACCAACACGCTCCACAATATCATTGGGCACTCCAGACCTTCCCAGGGCCGGGGACGCATCTCCACAGGTAGGAACCCTGGGTTCCTGTCATTGGTTGAAAAGCGGAAGAGCTCAGCTGGGAGTTCTGTCTCTGACTGCTGATATGCACGTCAACCAGAGCAAGTCCTCCTCCATGCCTGTCATCTCCATAAGGACCGGGTGACACGTGAAAATCCTCATGTCTCCACCTGCATGGAGTGTGTCCTGGCTCTGTGAATACTCTCCACAGGAAATTGGTTTTTATAGTTGTTTCTGCCAGTCTTCTCGTTGCTGGCAGAAGGAGCCCAACCAAAAGCAGCTTGTGGAGGCGAGAGTTTATTCTGGCTTTGCAGACTCAAGGGGAAGCTCCATGATGGCAGGGAAAATGATGGCATGAGCAGAAGGTGGGCATCACCTCCTGGCCAACATCAGGTGGACAACAGCAGCAGGAGAGAGTGTCCAACCCTGGCAAGGGGAAGCTGGCTAGGACCCCCATAAGCCCACCCCCAACAATACACAGCCTTCAGGAGGCTCCAATTCCCAAATTGCCCCCAGCTGGGGATCAAGCATTCAAAACACATTAAGGAGGGAAGCCTGAAATAAACTAGCCATTCACCTTTCATGGTAGGCAAGCATCGCCATCTAGTGGCTGAGGAATCAACCTTCCAGCTAAGAGGGCAAAATCTCCAAGAACCCAGAGGCTTCCTGAACTCCAGGATGCTAACAAGCAAATCTTTGGCTGAATTCTCAAGCCTACAGAAGTCATCCACTCTCTAGATTCAAACAGGTGTTCCATATCACCTCACCTGAGTGGCCCATAAATTAGGAATTCTGGTGTGGCCCAATACAAATGTCCTTCCTTAGACGAATTGATTTGACTAAAGTCTTTATGTTGGATAGTTCTATTCCGTTTTGTTGGGTTGTTTGAGAAAGCAGATAGCTGACAATTTAACATAAGATATTTCTTTAGAAAATCATCTAAAGTTATTGTTTGGGATTTCAGGTAAGCAGCTAATATTATGAGGGTGAAACGTGGGCCTATTCATATGCTCAAAACACTCTTGGGGCTGGGGAGATAGCTCAGGTTTTTTTTTTTTTTTTTTTAGATAGCTCAGGTTTTAAAGGCACTTGATTGTAAAGCCTAATGGCCAGGGTTTGATTCCCAAGCACCCATGTGATGCATGACTCAAAAAGTGCTGAACATTTGGAATTCCTTTACAAGAACAAGAGAGACATCTCTCTCTCTCTCTCTCTCTCTCTCTCTCTCTCTCTCTCTCTCTCTCTCACACACACACACACACACACACACACACACATACACACACGCCATTTTAAAAAGCACTTTTTCTGATAGCTGAAGTTTCCAAATGGAAGAGAGGGGAGCTAAATGTGACCCAAACATCTTGTATAAAGTAACTACACACAGTGACAATTTTCTTTTTTCTAATAACCAGTGTCAGAACCACGTTATAATTCACACCACAGAAGAGAAGTGAGAGCAGTGGATAACTTGATTTTTCATGTCGGGCAGTTAAAAGCTCTAAGCTGCAGTGTGGATGGCGGGGTCTTCATGGAGGCCTGGAGTGGTCCCTGGAGGGCTGAGCAGGCTGGGCTGAGGACACTGGCAAGAGGCAACCTCTGGGAGGGACCAGGCCCAGTGGCAGAAAGGGTCCCAAGTTGGCATGGGGCGACTTTCAGACTTGCGCAGGGTGTGCAGGGTCCTGGGCAGGGCTTGTCCCAGGTGTGCAAGGGTGATAGCTGCCTCCACCTTTGTTCAGATGCTCCCTGGAACCAGGTGGGCCATGATGGAGCAGCAGGTCCACAGCACCCAGAGTTGCTCCCCAGGGGTGGTCAGGCTGAGGTCCAGCAGCACTAGCAGCTGTCCCCCTCCCTCAGCTGGGAGTGCCTGCAGCCTCGAACAAGCAACACCAGCTTGTGGCACCCACCCTGGCAAGTGCTGCAAAGACCCAGGCTGTCCACACCCAGGACCTTCTTCTCTGGATCCATTGTCACCAAATTCTGTGATCTACCCACATAGAAATACAGTCTTCTCATATGCTGGGGGGAACTAAGAGCAGCACGTGGTGAGCCTGCCTGTAATCCCAGCACTGCTGAGGCTGAGGCAGGAGGATCACTGTAAGCTCAAAGCCACCTTGTTCTACACATCAAGTTCAGGACAGCAAGAACTACACAGGGAAAGAGTGAAAGGGGACAAAGGAGGATAAATGAAAGAAGGAGGAGGGTTGGGAGTGGGAGGGAGGAGAGGGACACAAATACACACACCAACATACACACACAACACACACCAACATGCTGCACACACAACACACACACCAACACACCAGCATGCACACCCAACACAAACCAACATACATACACACACACACCAACATGCACACACACACACACCACACACCAACATGCACACACAACACACTCCAACATACACACACAACACACACCAACATGCTGCACACACACCAATGTGCTTCACACACACACACACACACACACACACAAACCAGCATGCTGCACACACACTAGAAAAGTAGTAACAAAAAGAAATAGCAGAGTGAAAACAAAGTGCCATGCTATCCATATATGTGTGTGTACATATATATATCTTTATATATATATATATATATATATATATATATATATATATATATAGTATTGTGTGATTCTAAATTTACCAAGTGCACATAAACACAGAAAAGAAGAAAATAAACCCTAAAAGGAGAATTATATCTAGCTGGTGACACTATGACTCATTTCAATGTGTTTTATGCTTACAAAATAAATTTTGAGTGAATACATTTCTTTTATGAAAAGTTAAAGCACACAGAGAGACGTAAACACATGAGCAGATGGGCTGACAAAGCAAGCTCCCCCCTCCTTACCCATTCCTGGCAGTGCCCGGCTCATCCTAGGGGTACCAGCAAGGGCTCAGAAACCTCCACCAGCACAAGTCAAAATACACTTTCTTCCTTTGGGTTGTTCCTGGGGTATTTTGTCACAGCAAGGAAATGTGATAAGACATGGATAGATTTAGGCCATGAAAGTATCAGGTTAGATGTGGGATGAAGACAGTCCAGGTTTTCTGTGAAGCAGGACATTCCTATGACCGCAAATCCTCAACACTGAGGCACTTTTATGTTAAGAAAATTTGGTTGAGGTAAGGATGTGGCTCAGTAATAGAGCATTTGCTTAGTACACATGACCCAGCGCCTCAAATAATTGTTTAATGGCCAAGGTACCCACCTTGATAGACCAGAAACTAGACATTATTGTTTTTGCTCCGGTGAGGCAATGAAAATATGGAAATGTATATAAGTACAAATATGAATCATAAAGAGTAATGTAGTCTGCAAACTAAGTAATGGTCAAATGAGACATAGGCCAGAAAACACAATGAGAAAACCCACTTAAGTTTTTGTTCCTTCGGGGTGAGAAATGCATAGCCCATGTGGGCTCTCTAGCTGTCTGCACTGTTAATTCTGAACGAGGGAAAAGTGTGCTGAATCATTCTCCCAGAACCCAAACACGCACCCACACTCCCGGTGCTCCTGGAATTCTACTCTAACTCCGACTCTCTCCTTTGCTTCTTCCTTTTCCCTTCATTCTGCCTGGCCCCACACCCCAGCATGGCAGAAAATGCTAGAAGCCAAGGGTACTACAGAGGCTGTTGCAAAGGGGAGGAAGCTTCAGCAACGGCCACACAAGATTTCACTGCATGAGAACACAGACAGCAGAGGGGCACAGTGGCTCACATCTGAGGTCCTATCACTTAGGAGGCTGAGGCAGGGGATTGTCCATGAGTTAAAAGCCAGCTTGGACTTCAAAGAGAGTTCCAGACCACCATGAGTTGTAGAGGTAGACTATTTCACATGGCCAAAGAAAGAAGAGGACAAAAAAGCCTAACTGGAAAGTTCTATCCATGTGGCTAAACACGGCTTTAATCCCAATGCTCGGTGGCAGAGGTAGGAGGATCACCATAAGTTCGATTCCACCCTGAGACTACATAGTGAATTCCCTTCTTATCTACATCTTTACTCTGAGAAAGACACTTCAAAACCTTTTATGCATGGGCTGGAGAGATGCCTCAGCAGTTAAGGCACTTGCCCGCAGAACCTAATGACCCAAATTCAATTCCCCAGTACCCACATAAAGCCAACTGCACAAAGTGGCACATGTATCTGGAGTTCATTTACTGTGGCAGGAGGCCCTGACATACCCACACACTCTCTGTCTCTCTCCCTATCTCTCTCTCCTCATTCTCTCTCTCTGTTACTCTCTATCTCCCTCTCCCCTCTCTCTAATAACACTAAGTATATACCCTAAGCCAGCATACCACAGAGATACCTTCACACCTGTCCGTGCTTACCACAACAATATTCACAATAGCCAAATTATGGAATTAGCTTACATGCCCATCGACAAATAAATAAAATTATACACAAACACACAATGCATGCAATGTAGTTTTATTTAGCCATTATGAAGAATGACATCACATCCTTTGCATAAAAATTTATGCCACTGGAAATTATCATATGAAGAAAAATGAGTCCGGCTCAGAAAAACAAATACTGCATGTTTTCACTCACTTATTGATCCCAGATTTTATATAGCTATATTTACCATATATACAGGTCATGAGAGTAAAAATAAGACAGGAGGAGCTGGAGAGATGTCTCCCAGGTACTTGCTTGCAAACCTACTGGCCCAGGTTTAATTCCCCAGCACCCAGATAAAGCCAGAGGTCAGGAGCACGCATCCGTGATCCCAGTGGGCCCACGACAATGGGAGGAGGAGCCAGTAGAATCCAAAGCCAGCTAGAGGGACATTTTTTTTAATCTGTCAGTTCATTTGAAACAGGAAGAGATCCTCTGCCAAATAAGGTTGAACACTGACACCTTGAAGTTGTCCTCTTGTCTCCATGAGTGCTGTGCGCATGCACTTAAATACACACAATAAATAATACATTTTTAAAGTGAGGCTGCCTGAGGAGGTGGAGGTATACAAAGGGAGAGTAGTGAGTGAAGACGGCCAAACATGATAACCTTGTAGGAAATTGTCTTTATAAAACCCATCACTTGGAAACTGGGGAGATGGCTTAGGAGGTAATAATGGCAACGAGGCAAGTTTGATCCCCAGCACCCAGCACATAAAAAGCCAGGCATGGCCACATGTGCCAGTAACTTGAGTTCTAAAGGAGTGGAGAACGTTCTACTGGAAAAACAGCAACTCCAGGTTTAGTGAGACTTTATCTCAAGGAAAAATCACAGAAGACAGACAAAGGGAGACACCAAGTGTCCTCTGGCTTCCGCACACATGCACTGGGGTAGTGTGATCTGTACACACACACACACACACACACACACACACACACGAATAAATATATACCATCACCAGGTCCAATGAATATGTGCTGAGGAAAGATTTATAAGTATATACCAAAGCAAGAGGCCAAGACAAACCAACCAGCAAAGTGACCCATTTCACAGAAGTAGCAAGTACCCAGCACTCTTAACGGGCCACCTTCCTACTTGGTGACACAGAGGCCAAGTAATAATGACCAGAAACAAGTCACTTATCCACAGATACATCCAACTGGGAGAAGTCAAGCTCCCTGGAAACCCTGGCCTTCTCGGGTGAAATTCTAACTCCAGGTATCAGTAGGAAAGGAAAAGGTACCATCAGCCAATGTGTAGTCTGACCCCCTACTCACCCCTCCCCACTTTATCTTGACTTCCACCTTGTCCCCAGCCCCAGGACTCCATTAGTGAGAGCTCAGCTGCCAGGCTAGGGGTTCACCCCACGACTCCCTCTCAGAGGCAGCTACATTTAGAAATAATCTGGGAAAAGTCGGGAATACTCTAGCTGGCAGAATGACTCCCTACTGTTTGGATTTCAGGCCATTCCCTGGAGCAGAAGACTGCTTGTCACTAGTTATGAGGACAGGGGAATGGATTTTTGTGGTGTCCCTGGGATCACGTCACCTGGGAAGCCACAGGAGTATGGAGCTCCCTCTCAGAGCCTTTAGACTGTTTTCAGCTAGGCAGTCATTCCTGCATTCTCTCACTGTCTGCACATCTGCCACTGTGAGAGGCAGAACAGAATCACGTCACTGGGAAGTCCCTGCCATCCCCTCTGCTTCCACCCCCTCACAAGCACTTATTTTCCATGGTGACAAGAAAGGATAATTGCAAGTGTTTTCCAAAGCAGATGTCACCAATAGATGTCACCAGATAGACAATATGAAAATGGATGAATGATTTAATTGGTAGCAATTTCACTGAGTAACTTCAGCTCCTTTTGTCTCAATTTCTACCTGTTATAGAAAAGGACGTTTTCACAAGAATGTCATGAGCTCATGTCATGTGTCCCTGCTCAATGACTTTGCAGGTGCTCATGTTTTAACAAAGAGGTCACTGGGCAGAAAGGCTGTTGTAGTCAACTTTCTAGTTGCTGGGCAGAAAGAACCCAAGCAAAAGCAGCTTGTGGAGGAATGGGTTTATTAGGCTTACGGACTTGAGGGGAGACTCCATCCTGGCAGGGAAAATGATGGCATGAGCAGAGGGGTGGACATCACCTCCGCCACAGCACTGCAAACAGCAGCAGGAAGGTGTGCCAAACACTGGCAAGGGGAAGCTGATTTATAACCCCATAAGCCCGCCTCCAACAACACAGCTCCAGTGAGGTTGTAAAACCCAAACTGCCATCAGCTGAGGATCGATCACTGTGAACACATTCATTTGTTTGTGAGGGACACTTGGATCAAACCATGACAAGGGCATTTCATGATAAAAGGTGTAAGGGCACACCCCAAAATAAAAGTGAATAAATAAAGTCTGAGTGAGAAATCAAGCCCTCACCTTCCACAGAGCAGCCCTGTCTTTTGACCAACTACAATCACCAAGGCACACTACCATCTGGGATCGTGTCTCCTCTCCTTCTGTCTCACGGATGGGCTATCAACTTCTCAATGTCATCTATAATCACACTCTTCCCAAGAGTCTCCTGACTTCTCCCTCCTTGTAACCTGTCTTATTTCGGCCAGCTGGCTGTAGATGCTCAGGGGTTGTTGCTCAGAATCTATTGTTACATTTTTAAAAATATTTTATTTATTTGAGAGTGAGAGAGAAAGAGGCAGACACAGAGAGAGAATGGGCATGTCAGGGCCTCCAGCCACTGCAAACAAACTCCAGATGCATGCACCACCTTGTGCATTTGGCTTTACATGGGTGCTGGGGAATCAGACTCAGGTCCTTCTGCTTTGCAGACAAACATTTGCCTTAACTGCTAAACCGTCTCTCCAGCCCCATTGTTACATTTTTGACAAAGAAATAACCTGGCTCCTGACTGTCCCCAGCTTCTAGTCACAAAGGTTATCTGTGATCCTTTGAAGTGTGTGTAACCCTGACTTTAGAGCAGTGTGGAGACAGATCCTTTCCAGAATCCAGAAGAACGTACAGCCACTTCATTCCTGGTGGTGTAGTGCCATCTACTGGTCAATGCAAGTATTGTACTGCAGAGCATGAAGTCATCCACTTCCACTCTGGTGTGGAATATGTAAACCAATAAATAATGAATGTCAGCATAATTTATCATAGCTCAAATACACAGATTCATATTAAAGCCACTTGTTCTTAGATTCACAGAAGTATCACTACATAGGAAAGTAGATTTCATATACAGATTGATCTTTGTCAAAAATTTAAATTTAGGGCCAGGTATGGTGGTGCATGCCTTTAATCCCAGCACTTGGGAGGCAGAGGTAGGAGGATCCTCGTGATTTCGAGGCCACCTTGAGACTACAGAGTGAGTTCCTGGTCAACCTGGGATAGAGCGAGACCCTACCTCAAAAAAACAAAAAAAAAAAGAATTAAACTTAGTACTCAACTTTAACTGCCTCTTCCCTCACACCTCCCTCCACCCTCCTCCCAACCTATCACATGAGCCAAGGCACTATTTTTGCCTACTGGTGGGTGAAGTGCAGGGCTATCAGTGTCCCCAAAGCAAAGATGTCACTGTGTGCTAACAATGGGACTTCACTGATATGCTCACAGCACCACCCAGGGGTCCTCAGTGTGTCCAAGGGCCTGCTTCAAGCTCATGGGGGACATTGCTGCACCCCCATCATACCCAGACCCTGGTGGCTCTGCAGTCAAGAACCATGGATGAAATTGAGGGCAGTCTTCCTGGTACCACACATGGGCAGAGGGATGTGACCTCAATTACTAACAGTGGAACACAGATTACAGGAAACGACTCAGAGTTCAGACTAAGCCTTTGGGGGCCTTTGGGGGCACACCCTGGCTTAGTCTTGGATGGCACCTGACAGCCTGCCAAGAGGGGCTTGGCTTAATGAGTTTCAGGAGGCAATCTCGATTGGCTATTATGCACAGATTCTTATCATTAACCCCCTGATTGGCCAGGAAGCTCTATATATACTGTCTCGTTCCCCACAATAAAGAACACACATTCGTCAACCCACAAGTGGTGTGTGTATTTGTGTGATCACTGCCCTCCGCGGGCAACGGGCAGTGATAGGTGGTGGCCCATATGGGAAAACGAATACGGGAAACGAGTACGGGGAAACAAAAACCGGGAAACGTATGGGGAAACAAAAACAGGGAACAAACGAAAAACGGGAACGAACAGAAAAGGGGAGTGACAAGAGAAACATAGGAAGCGAAAAAATAAGAGAAAGGTCTGTTATCTCTGCTGCCTTTTCCTTCTCCTCCTCTTCTCTTTCTCTCTCTCTCTCTCTCTCTCTCTCTCTCTCTCTCTCTCTCTCTCTCTCTCTCTCTCTCATCTATCCATAAATTTAGCCTAGGGAAGAGAGGTAAAAGGTTCACGATAGAGTGAAAGGAATAGAAGGATGGGCTCCGAAATCTCACGGGCCCTTGTGGGGGCTCCTTTTTGGGCATTGTCGAAGATAATGGGGACTCTGTTAAAAGTATTGACAGCTCCCATAACACCAGCCAGGTTACCCGAAATAGAAGGAGTGAACGAGGAAGAAGTATATGAAGAGGAATTAGGAGTTGGGTTCAGAAACCCTTGTGAGGAAACTCCACAGGCTGGGGGAAAGTGGAGCCAACAGTGCCACCACTTCCTTATAATTACAATGGGGAATGTTCCTGCAGAAGGGAACCCCATGGTTGGGACCAACTTGCTATCCTATATTCGAGGATGCCCAACAACAAAGATGGAAAACTGCTCATGTTTTCCTAAAGACTATAGAGCAACATGTTCCTTGGTTTCTGGAGGAAGCAGAGGGAGCAGTGGGTAGGCAGCGGGTCTG
>PVHP010049662.1:0-12084 GCA_004024765.1 Zapus hudsonius
AGAGAGAGAGAGAGAGAGAGAGAGAGAGAGAGAGAGAGAGAGAGAGAGAGAGAGCACACCAGGGCCACCACCTTGTGGGTCTGGCTTATATGGGTGCTGGGAATTGAACCCGAGGCCTTAGGCACTGGAGGCAAGTGCCTTAACCACTGAGCAATCTCTCCAGCCTCCCACTTAGCTTTCTGTAATCTACAGACATTTTCTCTGAGCTACCCTGCTTTCTCATCTTAGTGTCCACGGGGCTGCCTTGTAGCTCCCTGAAGTACTCAGGGGGGCTGCTCAAGCTGTCCGGCCCTGCCCAGGGCCAAAGGAGAGTGAGGCTTTGGGGTGTCTCCCCTCCCCTCGGTTTGATGGACACCGAGGCTGCAGTCCTGGCTTCGTCTCTGCCTCAGGACACCTGCTCTGTGATAGTCTGCATATCTTTCTGCAGGACAAAAGTGCACCCGCTCTCTCTGGGGGCATCATGCCCACCTCTGCATCAAGTTAGCTCTTTCACAGGAAGCGCCTATCACTCAGACCCTCCGAGAGCTCCTCCTCAGGCCTCAAAACCCCTCAGAGGGTTTCTGTGAGCTTTGTCCTTAGGGACTCCAGCTGGACACAAAGCTTGCCAGGTTTGCTTCCGAGGGACCGAATAGACCTCTGCTTGCCTCGCCTTTCTCTCATCTCTATGAGAAAGATTGTTCTAGCATCTTATGGACCTGATTTCCACGTGAACCACGAGCCTTCGCTCGCTCCTGCCGCCTGTCCATCTCCTCCCACAGGTTCCAGGCTTTCGGATCCCACGACGGGCTCATCATTACCACGTAACTTGGGCTTGGCTTCCTTTCGGCTCGCTGGTCCTAAGAGACGGTGAGCCTCATCCAGCTAATCGACCCTCACTTCTGGGCTAGCAGGCTGTCCCCGTGTCTGTGTTCTCCATTTCACGAGTGGCTGCACAGTCTTCCTCGCATGGACACCTGCAAGCGTCTATTTCTGGTAAGAATCTTGGCCACGGAAAACACCGACCGGGTCCCACGAACTCGATCCCATGCCCTGCACTGGCCAGTCTGAATCGCTGCATCCCAGGGCTGGCGGGACCAGAGGCGGCCACGCCCACTTCCACTTGGCCAATCACCTCGACAGGCGGGCTCATTTGAATATGCACGCCCCCTCGCCAGGATCAAGCTCCGTGATTGGCTGTTCCCCGCCCCGCCTCGCGCCCCGACTTCCGAGTCCAGCTCCGGAACGCAGCTTGGGGCTGAGCCACCATGGATCTGGGCTTAGCAGGCCGGCGGGCGCTGGTCACGGGCGCGGGCAAAGGTGGGTCGGGGGCGAGGGGCGGCCGCGGAGCCGGGCAGGGTTGGGAGCTCCCGCACTGAGCCGCCGTCCCCTCAGGCATCGGGCGCAGCACGGTCCGGGCGCTGCACGCGGCGGGTGTGCACGTGGTGGCCGTGAGCCGGACGCAGGCGGACCTGGACAGCCTGTTCCGGGAGGTAGGTAGCCGCGAGGGCGGCGGGCGCCGCGGGGTCCCCCCGTCCCCGGGGCGCGGCCTGGGGCCCCGGGCTAAAGCGGATCCGGAACGCCCGCGCGGAGAGGAAGTGGACTGGCGGCGGGCGGTGGGATCGCACCCAGCTGCGCCCCTCCTTAGCCGTGCCTTCCTCCAATAAACAGTGTCCTGGCGTGAAGACCATATGCGTGGACCTGGCGGACTGGAAGGCCACAGAGGGGGCCCTGGGCAGCGTGGGCCCCGTGGACCTGTTGGTGAACAACGCTGCTGTGGCCATCTTACAGCCCTTCCTGGAGGTCACCAAGGAGGCCTGTGACTCGTGAGCAACAGGGGCTGGAGGACCCCGGGGAAGGGGCTGTCCCCAGCTGCAGCCTCAGCCCTGCCCCTGACCAGTGTCTGTCCATCCACCACTAGGTCCTTCCACGTGAACCTGCGGGCTGTGATCCAGGTGTCCCAGGTGAGCTACCCTGCCTGGTGGGAGCAGGAACCCTGACAAAGGATGGTCCTTATGCCTCACACCCCTCTGCAATTTCAGATCGTGGCCAAAGGCATGATAGCTCGGGGAACCCCGGGGGCCATTGTGAATGTCTCCAGCCAGGCCTCCCAGCGTGCCCTGACCAATCACACTGTCTACTGTGAGTGACTCCAGCTGGCCCCAGCCCATTCCCCACTCCAGCCCCTGGCCAACTTAGGCTCCACGATGTCCATCTTTACAGGTTCCACTAAGAGTGCCCTGGACATGCTGACCAAGACCATGGCACTAGAACTTGGGCCCCACAAGGTGAGCTGCGCAGGGGGCACTTCCTCCTCCTAATCCAGTCCACATGTCCAGAGCACTTTCTCATCTGGCTGACCCTTCCCTGTCCCCGTGCAGATCCGAGTGAATGCAGTAAACCCCACAGTAGTAATGACACCCATGGGCAAGGCCAACTGGAGTGACCCCCACAAGGCCAAGGTTATGTTGGACCGCATTCCACTTGGCAAGTTTGCTGGTGAGTCAGGTGGCCACCCAGACTGGAGTTGTGCTAGTGGACCTTGAGTCTGCCCTGGGCCAGGGCCAGGGGCCAGGGGCTGGGGGATGGGAGGATGAAGGCAGCCTTCATCTCTGCCTTGTCTTGCCCACAGAGGTGGAGAGTGTGGTGGACACCATCCTCTTCCTGCTGAGTGACCGAAGCGGCATGACCACGGGCTCCACTATCCCAGTGGATGGGGGTTTCCTGACCACCTGAGCTCCTCTACCTGACTCCAGGTTGACCCTATGTTGAGGAGACTGTCCTCCCCATCCATCCAATAAACCTGACTGCCTGACCTGGGTGCTGATTTGCAGGTAGGCAGAAAGCCACAATCCAGGCCAGGAGTAGTCTGGCATGAGCTAGGAGGTGTAGGACCTTCCGGAAAACTGACTCTTCTAAAGGGTGGTCGATTTGCCCCAGGTTAGCCTGTCCAGAGCCTGTGAGGTGGAACAGCTGATTGCTTGTAGAAGTTGAACGAGTAGGCGTGTGTGATTCTGACTTGAGTGTTGATCGCTCTTCCTTGCAGTCGTTGAGTAGGGCACACGCCAAACAAGGAGGATGTGTGTTAACCCTCACTGATTTGCCATTGAACTGAGAAACTCTTCGTTGAGTTGGATATGGATACTTGCTTTCCCAGACCAGAACATTCCACAATGTCAGGTGCTGTTTACAGCACAGTGAGAGGTGTGGCGCACAATTTAGTTTGCACTTTCTGATCACCATTGGCCCAGGCCCTCATCTGTGTACTTTGTATGGTGTGGAGCTTGCATCATGGCTGACATCAAGCTGCCCTCTTGATGCCGTTGGAACATGGAGGTGGGGAGGTACACAGTAGCACCCCATTACATGCAATAGATGGAAGTGACCGTAGGTACAGAGGATAGTGACATGTATGAAAATAATTAGGAAATGATATACTTGTTTAGTATAACTAATTGCAACTTTATGTGATTTATTAGCTAATAATAATTCAATCATTAATAAGGGCTTCCTGAAAAATGTAGCAGTCAGCTCTCCTGAGTCACCTGCGGGAGGAGAATGTGGCCTTGCAAGGCACTTACTGGTTCTGCGGCTGCCCCAGGGGTGGTCTGCAGCCTCTGGGATGAAGTCCAGGTCTTTGGACCATGTCTTGAACTTTCCCAGGCTGCACCCACTTCAGCTGCCTCTGTTAGGATCTGTGCCTTTGTCTGTCCCGTCCCCTCTGCCTGATCTACTTCTTCAGACCAGCCAGGCAAGGGGTGATGTCGAGCTGCCCCGGGTCCACTAGGGCTCCAGGGTGTCTGGTTCCAGCCTTTCAGTGGACTGTCTTCCTCAGCCTCATGGCAGCTGCTGGAGCGCCCAGTTCCCCCACCTGTGTCTCAGAGAGGCTCCCCCAAAGCCCACGTTTGTACACAGTGGCTGCCAGTAGACTAATGGTGCCAGCCCCTCTCTTCACCCACGGAGGGTCAAGTTCAGAGTTTCTTCTAGTTCAAGGTGTTGCTGTGGGTGCCAGAAACCTCTACGCTCACTGGGGATTGGTTGAAAGCAAGCCACCAGGTCAGAAAGCAGGACAGTGAGATGCAGAAGGCGGTGGAGAATGTTTATTGTATAAAATAAGAAGGGGCTGACCCCCCTCCTGAGACATGATGGACAGAACCCACCCCACCCTCCCCACCAGAGAAGCCCATCCTGGGGCTGCCCTGCACCCACCCATGCAGCCCTGAGGGAGACCCTGCTCCCTCCCGGCCTCCCATGGCGGCCAGGGAAGGCTGGAGCTGCACCCCAGAAAGAGGAGGCAGAGGGGGCGGACCCCATTACCCCAGCCTTGTCCCCATGCTTCCCCTCCCCACCCACATCACTACCCACAGCAGACTTAGAGACACCAGACAGCTCAACGCGAGGGCACACTTGGGACTGGCTTCTTAGCCAGGCTGGCACAGCAGGGGCTCTAGAAGACGGTGCACTTCTTGCCCGGCTTTTTCACTGGGGGTGGGCAGAGCACTGCCCGAATGGCCTCGTCAAACACCGTCTTCAGACCCCGCTGCGTGAGGGCTGAGCACTCCAGGTACTTCACAGAACCTGGGAGCAGTGGGGAAAGGACAGCCAGGGAGAGGGGTGGGCTGGGCAGCACAGGCAAGCCCCCTAAAGCCCCTCCCCTCGTGGCCACTCACCGATCTCTCGAGCCATGGCCAGGCCTTGTGGGTAGGTGATGGGCGCCAGTTTCTTGTCCCGCAGCCGCTCTATGGTGTCCTTGTCATCACGGAGGTCCAGCTTGGTGCCCACCAGAAGGATGGGCGTGTGGGGGCAGTGGTGCCGTACTTCTGGGTACCACTGTGAGGACAGATGCTTTGACCCCACAGAGTTTAGGGACCCCCATGCCAGGGGGGGTCAGCTCCCCCCACGGCTGCTGAGACTTCTTTCTTTTTGTTATACTTTGCTCTTTGTTTCCCAAGGTGACCATGGGTCTAGTGGGCTTGGTAGCAGACAAAAATGTCCACCCAGGCTTTAGCGGTTAAAGGCATCGGCTAGGAAAGCTGGCGGGGCTAGGTTCAATCCCCCAGGTACCTGCCTAAACTCAGATGGGCATTCATTTGCAGCCACAAGAGACCCTAGTACACACATGCAAATACATATTTAAAAAATGCCCAACCAGGTAGGCTTAAGATATATCACAGCTGGGTTAGGGCCCATGGCCAGCAGTAAGCAGCCTACCTAGCGCAACCTTTACTGCCTCCCTTGGCAGAATATCTGAGGTAGGAGACCCCTGTCTTGCTGGGCACTCCTTCCCTGAGGCTCCCTACACCCACCCTACCTTGGCTCGGACGTTCTCAAAGGAGGCCGGGCTCACCAAGGAGAAGCAGATCAGAAAAACGTCCTTGGGAGAAAGGGACAGTCAGGGATGACCAAAACAACCCTGTCCCCTCCACTTGCCCATAGCCACCCAGCTTCTAGGGCTGGCCCTCTTGACACTTACAGTTTGAGGATAGGAGAGTGGCCGCAGCCTGTCATAGTCCTCCTGCCCAGCAGTATCCCATAGGCCCAAGTTGACTGGCTTCCCGTCCACCATCACGTTAGCCGAGTAGTTGTCAAAACTGCAAGGTGGAGAAGCCGGGATGGGCAGGGGGGCCAGGCCACCAGAACCTGGTCAGCAGCCCCCACACAACCCCAACTCTAGCCAGCACCTCAGCTCTACAGCGAGCCCAGAACCAGACCTAGAGCTCAGAGGGGGTTCCACGCACTCACACGGTGGGGATGTACTCTCCGGGGAAGGCGTTGGTCGTGTAGCTGATCAGCAGGCACGTCTTCCCCACGGCACTGTGGACAGAGGTTCAGCCCACGTGGCTGCCGGGCCCAGCCCCCACCCTTTGCCCAGCGAGGGCAGCCCCCTCCCACAGCCGGAGGTTAGCTTGGGTGGCTGGGGGGTCACAGCCCAGCAGATCCGCAGACACCTGGGGTTACTGGTGACCAGGACGGCCTCCAACGCCGGGTCCCGAGCGCCGCTCCCGCGGGGCGCCGGGGCCTCTCAGCACCCGGGTGGGTGGCGCGAGGGTGGAGCCACCGAGGGCTCAGCGCAGGTGAGAGGCCCGGCCCCACCCACTGCGATCGGGGCGAGCGCCGGGCAGCATCAGGTGTGCCCGGGCTGCAGGTGTGAGCGCGACCCCACCCACCTGCCCCCGGGCCGCGGGCCGCCAGGCCGGGGCGGGGGCGCGGCGGGGCCGCCCCGCCTGGACCGCACGCCTCCGGCCGCTCCGTCCCGCCCCGCCGCCGGGCCGCGCCCCGCCGCCCCCGCGGCTGCAGGCCGCGCACTCACCCATCGCCGACCACCACGCACTTGATGGCCTGCATGGGCGCGAGGCCGGGCGGCGGCGGGCGCGGCCGCGAGCCGAGCTGCGGAGAAATGCCCGGCGCCGCAGCGGCCGCGGACCCGAGCGCCGAGCGAGCGAGCGCCGAGCGAGCGGCCGGAGACAGCCGAGCGCCGCCGAGCGCCGGGCGCGGAGACAGCCGAGCGCGCGCGGGCGGGCGGGGCGCGAGCCGAGGCGGGGGCGGGGCCCCCGCGGGTCCTCGGACCCCGACCGCTCCGGTGGCGTGAGCGCCGAGCTGGACGCGCAGGGAGGCGGAGCAGGTGCTCCGATGGACAACCGCCCACCTGGCTTCTGGGAAGCCGCGGAGCAGACCTGGGCTCCTCGCAGCAGTCGGGGGGCGCCCACCCCAGGGCTATCCCCGCGGGGCTGGGCTGTGCTGTCACTGCGGCAGAACAGAACGAAGCCACCACGAAACGAGTCACAAAGTAGAAAAGTTCTGTATTTCGATGGTGCGGCTGGCGCACGCACCTCCCTCCCTCCCAGCGCACCCCGTCTCCGGCTGGGTCGGAGATGTCCCTGCGCGCCGCACCCCAGGGGCGCTGAGCTGTGACCCACTCAGCCGGCGCGCAGGTCGTCCCGCACCGATGTCCAGGCGACCCCGCCCCAGCCTCTGCAGTGGAAGCTCTTGGACCCCAGGCCTGCCTTTGGAGAAGAGACAGCCAGGCCTCCCTGCCTGCCCTCATTTGGGGGGACTCAAGGCTCTCAGAGGTGACCCCTGCACGTAAGCCAGGATTGCGTTCTGCAGGAAGCTCGCCCTCTGGGCCTCCTCGTCGCGGATGCGTGAGATCTCGGCCTCCTTGAGCCGCAGCCTCTCGCGGAGAGAGGCGTTCTCGCTCTCTCGGTCCAGCAGTGCCTCCCGGTGTTCACTCGCGACCACTGCAGGTGGGAGGGTCAGTGAGGGGGACCCTCTCGCGGTGGGAGGGAGACCCGGGCCAAGCTCAGCGCCCACCTTTCAAGTGCCGCTCCAGAGCCGCCACTTTCTCCTTGAGCGTTTCCTGGGCGGCCAGCTCGGCCTGCAGACGGCCCAACTGTTCCTGAAGCTCCACCCGAACCCGGGTCACCTCTGCCACTTTTTCCTGGTCCTTGTTGCTCAGCTCCTAGCAGGCACGGGTGGGAGAGGGTGAGACCACGGCCTCCCAAGGCAGGCACCCTGGAGCCTGAGCGCCCCCCCCCCCAAGCTGGCCTGGGCTACCTGCTGCAGCTCCTCCAGGCGCCGGCTCTGCCCCTCCACCTGCAGGCTGAGCTGGCTGGCTCGAGCCTGGGCCTCGGCCACGGCCTGCTTCTGCTGCACACAAGCGCTCTGAGCCTCGTCTCTTGCCTGTGCCAGCAGCCGCATCTTCTCCTCCAGATGAGCCAGGCGCTGTTGCTGTGGGCACAGGGGGCAGGCTGTGTGTGAGGGAGACGGTGTGCATGGGGTCTGACCCCACCCTCTGCAAGAACAGAGGAGGGGACAAAGGTGCCACACAAGCTAGCACTTGGCGGGTGCCGTAGACACTCAACCTGTCCTGCCTCCAGAGGCTTCCCCTGTCGGCTTCCTTCCAGCATCCCTGCTGCTTCCGGAACCCCGATCCTCTGAGTTCCAGCCCTGACTTTAGCCAGCCTCCCAGAAGCTCCTGTCAGCCCCTCAAGCCTTGCTCCTTTGCAAGGTTCTGCCCCTGTCCCTGTCCACCTGTGAGCAAAGCTCACCTCCTCCAGGCGGGCCTGGTTCCTGGCTTTGATGAGCTCCTCCTCCGCCTGGCCGCGCTCACTGAGTGCTGCTGTCTTCACACGGCTCAGCTCCTGCACGGCAGCCAGCCAGCCACCGCTAGCCCATCCCCTGGTCTTCCTGGCCCAGTGGTCCTCCACAAGCCTCCCAAGCACACAGCTCTCCCTTGCTCACTGGGAAGGGCAGGGCTTCACTGCCATGGGACCTTTCAGAGACTATGGTAGGTGGGTCTCCGAGGTGAGGGTCCTGAGGCCTGGAACCCCAGGGGCCCATGTGGTCTTACCTCCTCCAGGGACAGCCTCAGGGCCTCCAGCCTCTGCACCCTCTCCTGCATAGCCTTTTCACTCTCTTCTAGGTGGCGGGTCATGTGATCCACCTGCCCAGGTGTAAGGGCCGGTAGGTGTGGGTCCTGCAGCCCTCACCCCATGGAATTCCCCACTCTGTCCCCCCATCACTTGACAAGAGCTTGCCCTGAGAGGCCCAGCAAGTACCAAGGACAGAAGCCCAGTTCTGGTACCCGGTGCCCTGATCCAGAGAAGATACAGCCTGAGCTATGGACGCTGTTGCCTGCTACCCTGGCACCACCAACTCAAGGTTGGTGAGGGTGTCCTTTACTGTGAGGATACTGTATCACACCAGGGCCAGTCTGCAGGCCCCGGGGAGACAAGGGTGCAGGGCATCCGCTAAGGCACCTCCTTGGAGTGCAGCTTCTCCAAGTCCTCCAAGTTCTGTTTGGCTCTCCTCTTCTCCAGGTCCAGGCGCTCTGAGACCCAGGGGCAGAGCAAGGGTAAGTCTCCTCTGAGGGTGCTCAGTCCCCGGGCTCTCCGTCCCCTCAGTGCTGAGCCTACCCACACCCACCCTCAGCCTGGATAGCGCGGATCTTCAACTCAGCTGATGTGTTGGTCAGCTCCTGCCTGGCCAGAAACAGCTGCTCCTGCTGGGACTTCACCTTCCGCTCCAACTCATCCACCTGGGAAGCAGGCAGCACTTCGTTCAGCCCCAGCAGCCCACCCTGGACTCCCTGGGTGGCTAGCCCTACCCTTGGTCACAGCCCTCGCCTCATGCCCCAATCCACACCACGCCTTCTGACCTGGCTTCTAAGCAGCAGATTCTTTTCATTGGTGGCAGATAAGTCTCTGAGGAGCTTAGACTCCCGTTCTGCAGCTTCCTGAGTGAGAAGGGCAGGGTGTGGGGCCTCCTGCTGTGCGCCCCCTTCCTACCACCTAGGGGCCCATGGTCCAGCCCCTACCTGCTGCTCCAGCACACGCTCCTTCTCCTGTCTCTGTGACAGGCTCTGCCGCTCCTGCTGTGCTGAAGCCAGCTGCTCCCCCAGGTCCTGGGCCTTCTGCTCTGACAGAGCTAGGGAAGCCTCAGTCATCTGCAGCCTACAAAGAGGAAGAGCCGGCCCCACCCCAGCTCCATGAGGAGCATCACCTGCTTGGCAAAGGTCTCCTCATGCCTGCCAAGCTCTTAAATCCCAGGGACCATTCGAGTTCCGCAGAAAGCCTTGCTGCTTTACTGCTGCCAGACCTGCCCCGTCCTTGCCCTGTGGGAATGTCTCTTAGGTTCTGAGTGGTAGTGCCCCCCCACCTTACTTGGCCTTGAGGGCGTTGATGATGGAGTGTCTCTCATTCAGAACTTCCTGGAGCTGCTCCACTCGAGCTGCTGAGGCCCTGTGGACAGAGAGGTGGTTCTGGGACATCCAAGTCCCACAGCTCCCCAGGCACCCCAGCTGAGCTGTAGCCCGGGGCCCACTCACAGGCTGTTCCTGGCCATCTCTTCCCGCTGCTTGTCAATCGTCTCCATCAAATCCAGGAACTGGGGACAGAGTTGCCAAAGCACCGTCAGGTTCAGAGCCTGCCCACCCTGCCCTGGTCAGGAAGAGAGTAGACACCCACCAGCGCAGCCGGCAGCAGAGGAGCTAGCCTCACCGTCTCTTTCAAAGGGAGGGTGGACTGACCGAGAAGGCCCAGAGGCTAGGGAGAGCTGAGGCCGGGAAGCAAGCTTGGTCCTGGCTCGCTTCTACCTGGAGGCCTAGAGGGAGGGAGGGACAGCCCAGGCTCAGCAAGGGCAGTGTGCTCACCTGCTTGGACTTCTCTTCCTGGAGGTGCTGGACCTCCTGGCTAAGGATGTGCGTGCGGAGCTGGTTCTCCTGGAAGGCAGTGCGCCGGTCTTGGTTGTGGCCCATGGCTTGCTCTGTCACAGAGAGAGATGTTACTCACTGGCTCACCCTCAGTTCTGTGCTGGCTGCATCTGGAATCAATCCTGCAGGGGACAGCGGACTCCCCTGTCAGCAAGGGTGAAGCACTTTGGTGGGCCCAGGACTCCACTGCAGCAGGAGCCTGACACAAAGGGCTGCTTGCACGCGAGGGAGAGGCTGCCCATGCTTCCTGGGACATACGGCTTTCTCCACAAAGGCCAAGGGCTATTATCAGTGGTGGTTAGTATATTCTAGAAAGAAAGCTATAGCAGTCAAAAGCAATTAATTATAAGCCAGGTGTGATCACACCTGTGATTCTGGGACTTGGGCACTGAGGCAGAATGACTATGAGTTCAAGGCCACCTAGCTACACATCAAGATCTTAACTCACAAAACTATGATGCAAAGAGGCAGGGCTGGGAACAGGAAGACGTTGAAGGCGACAGAGGGGTGGGCAGGCCAGCAGGAAGTAGTATGGCTGGGAGCCAGGACTCAGGCTTGAGACCAAGCACTCTTTAATTTTTTTTTGAAGGGTCTCACTCTAGGCTGATCTGTAACTCACTCTAGACCTGACTGGCCTTGAACTCAGTGATGCTCTTACCACAGTCTCCTGAGTGCAGGGATTAAAGGCAGGAGCCACCACCCTGGCTTTAAGCTATCATTTATAGGGACTCGGGGCTCTGGGGTGGTGAGCGTGAAGGCCACAGCTCTGGCATAAAGCAGCACAGGTTCCGGAAGACCCATACCCACTCACGACCAGCCACAAACTGAGAGATGGTCTGACGATGCCAGGAAGCCTTTCCCTCACTGTGGCCCTTGTCACCTAGGGCATCCGCACGGCTGTCAGAGCAAGGACTTAACTTCTCTGTGAGATGGGGGACCCCTAATTACATAGTGCTGAGATCTGAGTGAGCATATGGGAAAAGCCAGGTGGCGAGCACCAAGTAAGCTGTCCATGATGTCTGCCTTCATCAGCCGCTAATAGCTTCTCCTTTATTTTTGTTTTTTCCAGGCAAGGTCTCACTCTAGCCCAGGCTGACCTGGAATCAGTCTCAGGCTGGCCTCGAACTCACGGAGATCCTCCTACCTCAGCCTCCTGAGTGCTGGGATTAAAGGTGTGCGCCACCACGCCCAGACTCCTTTACTCTTGAATTAGGCCAGCTACTCTAGTCTGGAGCTCTAAGCCACACCTTCCTCTGGTGGATGGAATTCTGTCAAAGGGCTTCATTTGTTCCAAAGTGCAAGCAGCTAGCAGCCCTGAGTGCCCATACCCACAGCTCTCAGGATGTCACCGGGGATGTTGTTCCCAGCCAGGTCCAACCTCCATAGGGTTCTGTTGCTGGGGAGACAGTTCACCAGGGCCCGGCCCCCCAGGAGGCCAATGTTATTCCAGCGCAGGTCTGGAAGGAAACCTGTTGTCACTTGGTGGCAGGGAAGGTGTTGGCCCAGCTCAGGATGCTTCCTTTGGGGGATTACTGTCTGTGACTGGCCAAGGGGCAGGAGACCAAGCCCTTTAGTAGAGGAGAGATGAAGGACAATAGATAGAGTCCAGATCCCGTGGGGAATGCAGGAGGCCTCACCCAGCTGCTGGAGGGTGCTGTTGCCCCTCAGGGCCAGGGCCAGCTCCTCTGCCCCCTTGTGACTGATCTGGTTGTTGCGGAGGTCTAGCTGATGTATGGCGCTGTTGGCTGCCAGGCCCGCACAGAAAGTGGCGAAGGCATCTTCCCACGAGCCCAGGTTGTTCCACTCTAGGGTTAGGCTACAGGAGGGTGGACACAGGTACTTGGCTCAGTGGGGCACCCGCGTTGTGGGGCCCAGAGCCTATGGAGGGGGCAAGGGTT
>PVHP010049663.1:0-12161 GCA_004024765.1 Zapus hudsonius
AGCTTTACATGCATGCAGGAAGGTTCAGATTTGGGTTGGCAGGCTTGCAAGCAAACACCTTTAACCACTAGGCCATCTCCCCATCCCTTTTTTATATGTTCTAAATGGTCCAGAATCAGAAGGGTTGTAAAAGGAGACAGCTAGAAATTTAGCTGGTAGTGCTGGCATCCTCTCTATCCTGCCATTGTGGTTGAGGTTTTTTTTTTTTTTTTGTTTGTTTGTTTGTTTTATTTTCTTTTCATTGCAGACAGGGTTTTGCTGTGTAGCCCAGGCTGGCCTTGAATTTGTACTTCCTGCCTTAGCCTCCCAAGTGCTGGGATCACAGGGGTGTGTGTGCCATTATAGCTGGTGCCATTGTTTCTTTTCTTAGCATGTTTCTTCCCGAGCCACAGGGCTTGGACAATACATGCCACTCTGGTGAGATTCTGCAATAGGAACAACTATGGAGAGCATGGGCTAAGCCAATATAAGAGACCAAGGCAGAGGAGTTAGCACAGCAGAAAACCAGCCAAGATGTCAGAGATTGAGAGGCCTGAAGGACAGAACAGTAGGGAGTGAAGTGGATCTGGCAAAGTAGAGGGAGAAATGCATGGATCAAGTTGGTATATGGGGCTTCAAATCTAGGGAGAAAACACAGGCATATGTACATGCATATATGCACACACACACACACACACACACGCATGCACACACAAACACATCAAATACAATGGAAACAGGTTTGTGCTTCCTGGCTAGCCTTTATGCACCAGCCTGGGGTAGGGTGGTGTGGTACTTTGAATGTATGTCCTTCATAGACTCAGGTGTTTTAGTAAAGCTTCTAACTTGGATTTTCCAGCTGCCTGGCTGGAAGAGGTGTCACTGGGGGACAGATCCTGGGTGTGTTTGGGGCAGATCTGATTTCCAGCCTAATGGTGTGCAGAGCGGTCTGAGCTCTGCCTAGTCCCTGCTGCCTGGCTGCTGGTTTTGTGCCTGTCACTTTTGGTGCTTGCTGGCTGGAGATAGTTTCTGCTTGGATTTATGGAGGCAGCTTCTTCTGCCATTTGGTGGAACTTCCCCTGGATCTGTAAGCCTGAAATAAATCCATTCCTCCCGTGTGTCTGCTTTGGATGTTTGTCCTAGCAATATAAAGCTGACTACAACAGATAACAATGGTCAAACCAAGTTTTACAAAATGAAAAGTAGAGCTGGGAAGATGGCTCAGTGTCTGAAGGTGCTTGCTATCAAAGGCTTGATTGCCCAGTGCCCACATGGAGCCAGATTCACACAGTGGTGCGTGGAGTTTGGAGTTCATTTGCAGTGGCAGGAAACACTGGAATGCTCATGTATTCTCTCTCTGTCTGTCTGTCTCTCTCTCTCTTTTGCTCTCCTCTTCTTGCAAATAAATAAATGAAAATATTGAAAAAAGAACTGAAAAATGAAAAACAAGATAATCTCATCCTACTGAAAACCAAAGAAAGCTGAGTAAGCCTTGTCTGGAAACATCTCTTAAGAGTAATTGCAAACTTCTGGGAACTTGAATGGAAACTGTGGGGGTGGAACAAACATAGTTTTCTGTCAAAGATGTGATATTTGTGCAACACACACTTCTGTAGGCACTCTCATTTGGCAGTACAATCGGAGACACCAGCAGCAACTGCTCTCCCTGGGGAGACCGCTGGAACCTGTCCCTTCTGTATCTCTCAAGGATCCTGGGGACGGGGATGCAGGGGAGCCTCACATGCACGTCTGAGTGGCTGTTCACACCTCATTTCACCAACCACAGTGGTATGTAGCCACTTCCCTGCTGATGTGAGTGATGGCTTCCTCCCACCTGTTCCAAAATCTAGCCACAAGAAAGAGTGACTTTGGGCCCCGTTTCCTAGGGGGTCTCTAACGGTACAGCACTTTCATTTGACTTTTTCATTTAAACCAAAAACAACTAAGGTGACAGACAATGTGAGTGATTTCACAGTGTGCCATACTGAAGAAGCATCTCTTCCACCCTCCTCCATGAGAGCAAATCATTATGGGATGACCTTTATCAGGTTAATCAATTTCTATAATATTTCATTTTCTCCTGGCTAATATGAGAAGAAAAATATCCACCGTTGAGGGTTATACTGAGGTTTATTTATTTTTATTTTATTCTTGGTTTTTCGGTTTTTCGAGGTAGGGTCTCGCTCTAGCCCAGGCTGACCTGGAATTCACTCTGTAGTCTCAGGGTGGCCTTGAACTCACTGTGATCCTCCTACCTCTGCCTCCCAAGTGCTGGGATTAAAGGCGTGCGCCACCACGCCCGGCCTATACTGAGGTTTAAATAAGATGATATGTACAAGATCAAGGGAAGGAAGCACTTTCCAGTTTCTTTGGTACCTTCTCTCTTGCCCTTCTCCTCTATAAGAGGAGGAGCTAATCTGGTTGGCCGATTGCAAGCCATTGACCAGGTCAGTCTCTCTGGTGGTCAGGGCTACATCGATGCCTGAGGCATCTGTCCCATGCATGGGCTGTGGTTCTTTCTAGGGCTCTATTCTCTTCTTTTCCATGGGAC
The DNA here is from genome assembly GCA_004024765.1 of Zapus hudsonius. Lineage (NCBI taxonomy): Eukaryota > Metazoa > Chordata > Mammalia > Rodentia > Dipodidae > Zapus > Zapus hudsonius. The sequence continues at coordinate 2,531 of PVHP010049663.1, forward strand.
TGAAGCTGCGCCCCAACCCAGGCTGCTCTCAGGTACTGAGAGAGGGAAACAGCCAGGTGGATAGTCCCTCTGTGAAGGTACAGCCTGGGTCCATTTGACTAGGCAAGGTCCTGTTTGTCTTCTTGGAGTTCACTGTTGCTTATTTGCCACCATTTCCTGTATCCACGTCTCCCTCAGATCTTGGTGAGGGTCAGCATGGAAAATAGCAATGCCTATAGCCCAAGGTAGAATTCTGGTAGGCTTGGGCTTCTTTTTTTTTTTTTTGTTTTTCGAGGTAGGGTCTCGCTCTAGTCCAGGCTGACCTGGTATTCACTATGTAGTCTCAGGGTGGCCTTGAACTCACGGCAATCCTCCTACCTCTGCCTCCTGAGTGCTGGGATTAAAGGCGTGCGCCACCACGCCCGGCTGGTTTGGGCTTCTTGGATTCATATTGCCTAAAAGGACTCCAAACCAACCCTAATGTAACTAATATTAGTAATTGATTGCCTAGTGCTGCTCAATTAAAAACCTCTCTAAGAGCTGGAGAGATGCTCAGTGGTTAAAGGCGCTTGCTTGCAAAGCCTGATGGCCTGAGTTGGATTCCTTAGTATTCATGTAAAGAAAGTCAGATGCACAAAGGGACACATGCAGCTGGAGTTCATCGCAGTGGCAAGAGGTCCTGGTGTGCCCATTCTTTCTCCCCCTTGCAAATAAATAAATAAATAAATAATTTTAAACTCTCTAAAAAATTAGTGGTTAAGTTTTTTAATTATGCATGATTGTGTGGATTGGTTGACCAGTAGGTGTTCTGTCTTGCATGTATTATTTGGGTTTTTAACATGATTGGAGTCAGAAGGCTTCATTTAAGTGTCTGATGCCTTATTAGGGATGTCTGGAAAACTAGGCATAGCTGGGATGCTGAGAAGGCTTCATCTCTTTTATTATAGAGTGCCAGGTCCTTAATCTCTTTGCACTTGAACGCAAAAGATGGCTCAGTGCTCAGAAAGCATAAAAGTGGGGCTGGGGAGATGGCCCAGTGGTTGAAGGTACTTGCTTGCAAAACATGCTGGCCCAGGTTCAGTTCACCCAGTACCCACATAAAGCCTGACACAAAAAGTGGCACAAGCATCTGGCAGTTGTTTGTAGTGGCAAGAGGCCCTGGTGTGCCCCTGTGCCCACTCTCGTGCGCGTGCACACACACACACACACACACACACACACACAGCTTGCAAACAAAAATACCAGCACTTGGGAGGTAGAGGTAGGAAGATTGCTGTGAGTTCGAGGCCAGCCTGGGACTACAAAGTGAGTTTCAGGTCAGCCTGGGCTAGAGCAAGACCCTACCTCAAAAAACCAAAAAAAGAGAGAGAGAGAGAATAAATAAATAAATAAATAAAATATTAGATTCAGTTTTATCTTGGATTACTAGATTTAATAAGTAAGTGTGTGCCAGAATTTATCTTCCTCCCATCTCAAGGTACATTATTGGTTTTCTATATAAGGTACAATCTCCCTAAAATATTTCCTGAGAGCAGAGAGATTTTTAATCCATAGAATTAGCCATACACTTCAACTACTGAGTCACTCTCTCTTTTTGTTGTTTTGTTTTTGTTTTTTTGAGGTAAGATCTCGCTCTATCCCCTAGCCCAGGCTAGTCTGGAATTCACTATGTAGTCTCAGGCTAGCCTTGAATTCACAGTGATCTTCCTCCCTCGATCTCCTAAATGCTAGGATTAAAGGCGTGAGCCGCTCTGCCTGGCAACTATCCTTTGAATGTGGTTCGATTCATAATCATGCAAATAAAGCCTGTGGTTGACCTACCTGCTGCAAAACATCTGTGTGTGTCAGTAAATACCCAACGATGGTCATTATTTTTATCATTGATATTACTGGAATCCTTAAGATACTGTACTTGTCATGACAAAACTTTAATGAGATGACTTTGAGAAGTCATGGTTCCTCAGGACACCTGAGTGGCTCATACCCAAGAAAGTGGTGGGAGTGGCCGACCTGGGATGATGGCACAGAACAGGTCATCAGGTATTCTCATACAAGGGGAAAGAGAAGCAATGAGAGCAGTTGCAGAAAGTTTGAAGACAAGAACAAGAAGAAAAAAATAGAATAGTCTGAAGCTAGGTGAATAGGAAAAAGCATTTGGGGAAGAGATAGCAGAGTAAAAGAAAGAGCCAGATTTAAAAAAATATTTTACTTATTCATTTTCAAGCAGAGAGATACAGAGATAGAGAGAGAGAGACAGACAGACAGACAGAGAGAGACAGAGAGAGAGAGAGTACCAGGGCCACCACCTTGTGGGTCTGGCTTATGTGGGTCCTGGGGAATTGAACCAGGGGCCTTAGGCACTAGAGGCAAGTGCCTTAACCGCTGAGCCATCTCTCCAGCCCAAAAGAGCCAGATTTTTCTTTGCAACAAGCCCCCAAATAGTGATGGGACCAGCCTAGGACAGAGATGACCTAGAAGGTGGGAAGAGAGGAGGGCTGGCTAGTTTCCAACTTGAAATAAACACAGAGCCAGGACTAGACGGAGTGATGAGCGGCGCTTACAATCTCTTTGGAGTAGTACCAACCTTTCAATACATCCACTTGGCACCATCTAGACAACAGAGAACAAAGGAAATCGATAGCCTTTGGAAGATAATAAATCAGTTCTATCCAGAGTACTGAACTGATCAAATAGCTGTGCATAGCATTTAGTCAGACTGTAACTTGCTACCTTGTTTTGTTTTGTTTGAGACATGGTCTCATAGGGTCCACACTGGCTTTGAACTCACTGTGTTGTTGAGGCTGGTCTTGAACTCCTACCTCTCAAGTACTAGGATTATAGGCAGCTGTCACCATGCCTAGCTTGCCATAACTTGCTATCTGAAACTCATTTTTCCATCTTTGTCACTCGAATTTTCTTTCTTGTTATCTTATGGGAAAAAGCAAAGAAAAAAAAAGAAAAAAAGGAATGGAAAGAAAAAATGGAAGAAAAAACAGTAGTAAGCTGAGGGTTAAGGACAAATAATTTAGATAAGATTTAAATAGATCTTGGGGATGCTGGGAATATTGCTCAGTGGTTAAGACACTTGCCTGCAAAGCCTAACGACCTGGGTTTGAGTCCCAGTACCCAAGCCAGATGCACAAAGTGGTCCATGCATCTAGAGCTTGTTTGCACTGGCTAGAGGTCCTGGTGTGCCCATTCTCTCTGCCTCTGTCTCTTTTTTTCTCTCTCTCTGCTTGCAAATAAATAAATATTTAAATATATCTTGAGGATAAAAGGCATTTGGAAACTTTCACGTGCTCTACACATATTTAATTGTATTATTATTATTATTGGTGGGATAAGGTCTTCCTGTTACATAGGCTGGTCGTGAACACCTTGGCTCAAGGAATCCTTCCTATCTCTTCTCCCCAGGAGCTGGAAATAGCTCTGAAAAGCCATACTTGGCTTTAATGCTTTTATTTTTTAATTAATTTATTTATTTCTGTGCAGTGTGTGTGCACACACGCACACCACTGAAAACAAACACCAGAAGCTTGTTTCACTTGTGTACAGCATAAAAAGGTGCCCTGGGAGTTGAACCTGGGCCAGCAGCTACAAAAGCAAGCATCTTTAACCACTGAGAAATCTTTCCTAGCCCCTTGTGGTGGTTTGAAGATGAATGCATGTCCCCCATAGACTCAGGTGTTTTATGAAGCTTTAATTTGGGTCTCCAGCCACCTGGCCGGGGGAGGTGTCACTGGGGGTAGACCTGGGATCCAGCCCAAAGGTGTGGAGTGCAGTGTGAGCTAGGGCAGGGCTCCTGCTTGCAGCCCGTTCCTGTCTGCTGCTTTTGTGGTATTTGCTAACTGGTAGTTTTTTCTCTCTGCTTGGATTTATGAATGGAAGCCAGCTTCTTCCAGCATTGATGGAACTTCCCCTGGATCTGTAAGCTTGAATAAATAAGACCCTTCCTCCCATAAGCTGCGTCTAGATGTTCCTCTCAGCATTATGGAACTGTCTATGACACCTCTATTATATTTATTTATTTATTCATTCATTCATTCATTCATTTGGTGTTTCAAGGTAGGGTCTTGCTGTAGCCCAGGGTGGCCTGGAATTCACTATGTGGTCTCAGGGTGGCCTGAACTCACAGTGATCCTCCTACCTCTGCCTCCCAAGGGCTGGGAATCAAAGGTGTGCATCACCACACCCGGCTATTATTTTTATTTTTAAAGGAAGCAGTTTCTTAGGTTGCTCAGAGAGCCCTCTAACTTACTGAGAATAGCCAGCACCTCTATTCTCAACGGATGGCTGGGAGTTGAAAAACCCAGCGAGAGACCAAGGTAGAGACTGCTGGCCCTCCCTGACTTGAAGGTGGCCACTCTGCCCCGGGCCCTCATTTTTGCTCTAATCCCAACATCTTCCAGGGGGAAGGTATCTGGTGTCATTTACCTTCAAGCAAGTTTGTAAATGGAAGTTGCAGGTAGAGAGTTAAGAAGTCTGTTTAATCACTGTAGTGCATTAATAAATGTCTGGAGACAAGACAACTGTTTGAAAGAAGAACTGAGAGTAAAACAAGGTAATCATTCTCTCTGCTTTATTTGTATCTGATAAGTAACAGGGAAGAGAGTAAAATGAATGAGGAAATACTTTAGTAGACTTGAAAAGGAGAGCGTCCGTAAGAATATCATCTTAATTTTTTATCACAAACACAGCAGGGAGGTAGGTAAGGTTGGTTGGGGCTAAACTAGTGCAGAGTTACAAATCCATACAAATGTACCAGAAAAGATGTTTGACCCTATTTATGAGATTCAATATAGTTCTTTTTTTAATATTATATTTATTCATTTTCTAGCAGAGAGAGAGAGAGAGAGAGAGAGAGAGAGAGAGAGAGAGGGAGAGAGAGAGAGAGAGAATACTAGGGCCACCACCTTGTGGGTCTGGCTTATTATGTGGGTCCTGGGGAATTGAACCCAGGGCCTTAGGCACTGGAGGCAAGTGCCTTAACTGCTGAGCCATTTCTCCAGCCCTCAATATAGTTCTTGTTGTTGTTGTTTTGTTTTGTTTTGTGTTTGTTTTGAGACAGGGTCTTATTATGTAGCCCAAGCTAGCCTTGGACTCATAGCAATTGTATTGCTTCTGACTTCCAACTGCTTAGAGACATGTGCCACCACCACGTTTTAATATTTTATTTATTTATTTGAGAAGAGAAAATGGGCATGCCAGAACCTCCTACCTCTGCAAACGTGTGTGTCTGCCTTTATGTGGACACTGAGGAGTTGAATCCTGGGCTGTCAGGCTTTGCAAGCAAGAGCCTTTAACTACTGAGCCATCTATCTAGCCCTCACTTATTCTTCTTTTGAAAGTATATTTATTTATTTGCAAGCAAAGAGAGAAGAGATACGGACAGAGAGAATGGGCACATCAGGGTCTCCAGCTGCTGCAAATGGAGTCCACATGCATGTGCCACTATGCATCTGGCTTTACGTGGGTATTGGGGAATTGAACTTGGGTCATTAAGCTTTGCGTGCAAGTACCTTAACCACTGAGCAATCTGTCCAGCCCCCAGCCCTCGCTTATTCTAAGATTCAGCACTATTCACGTGCAATGAGCCTGTCTGTCTTTATGGAACTTATTCTATTTAGGAAAGTAAGACATAATAAAAGAATGCATAAGTAAGAAAAAACAATAATAAATTCTGTGAAGAAGATAAATCTGGAAAAGGGCAATTTTGGGCTCAGTGCCTTTGTTCTCCCAGCAGTTACAGTGAGCTGCTCTACCCAAGTTCAGTTTCTCACCATCTGATGCCTAGTTTTAATTGCCTTTATTCTCTCTTCCTTCCAAGCATGAGGCATACGACTGTTTGATTTGATTAATTGATGGATTGAGACAAAGCTTTGCTATGTAGCCTAGGGTGGTCTGGAGCTCATAATTCTCCTGCCTCAGATTCCTGGGTGTTGGAGTCACAGGTGTGTACCACCATATTCAGCTTGATTAAAAAAAAAAACTATTTGTGTGTGGGGGCAGGGAGGGTTGCCAGGGCTTTTTGCCTCTGTGCAAATGAACACCAGATGCCTGTGCCACTTTTTGGATCCGGCTTATGTGGGCAGCTTGGGAATTTAACCTCAAGTGGGCAGGCTATGCAAGCCAGGACCTTTGACCACTGAGTCATCTTCCCAGCCTTTCTGCTTAATTTTTTTATTTTGTCTTGTTTTTTGAGGTAGGATCTTGCTCTAGCCCAGGCTGACCTGGAATTCACTATGTAGTCTCAGGGTGGCCTTGAACTCATGGTGATCCTCCTACCTCTGCTTCCCTAGTGCCACCACGCCTGGTTTATGTCCTGCGATTTTTACATGATACTTTTCATTACTTTGCCAAACCAAAACTGTTAGTGATTTCCTTCACCTTTTATTTTAATAAAGTTTAAAGAAAGTAGTATCTACCATTGAATCTTATTGATTGATTAATTAATTTATTTGGGGAGAGTCAAATCCAGGGCTTCCTGCATGCTAGGCAAATGCTTTACCTGCTTTTATGTATTAATTTATTTTTGTTTTACAGACAAGATCTCATGTAACCCAAGCTGAATTTAAACTTGCTATGTAGTCGAGTATGGCCTTAAACTCCTCATCCTCCAATCTCTAACTCCCAACTGCTGGGATTATAGGTGGGTGCCACCAAGTCTGGCTTCCATTTCATTTTTTAAAGGTGATTGCTCTACTCAATACATGTGATGACTTTTTAACATTATCATTAGCCAAAACAACTTTTTTTTCTTGGTTTTTCACAGTAGTGTCTCACTCTAGTCCAGGCTGACCTGGAATTCACTATGTAGTCTCAGGCTGGCCTTGAACTCATGGTGATCTTCCTACCTCTGCCTCCAGAGTGCTGCGATTAAAGGCGTGCGCCACCACGCCCTAGCCAAAACAACTTTATGGAAAAATAAGTAATAAGTAGTGAACAATATCTATGCCACTTTAAATCTTTGAATTATATAGAATCGTTAAACCTTAACGTTGAGAATGACTTTGGAACCCTTGTAGATCAGCGCCTTCATTCCCAGGTAAGGAATCTGAAGGAAGCAGGTGAATTGCTTGGGAGTCCACAGTCAGCCAGGTAAAGGCCCTGCACTTCTGCTTCCCACCTCCTTTCTTATGCACTGTATACATGTATTTAACACATACTTTAACCAGAGTATATATGCTATTTCGTAATCTCTTTGTTTCTCATTTCCATTACCCTGTATACACATTTCTACGCTTGGCTGTTAACCACATTCTTGTCATTTTTGGTAGCCACATGACATTCCATCACATCAATATAGACATTGATCCATTGTGAATCATCACATTGAATTGCACAAAGGAAGAAACCAAGCCAACACTAATAGTGTATTAACTGTCTTTAAAAATGAAAAATAAGCCAGGCATGGTGGTACACACCTTTAATCCAAGGAGGCAGAGTAGGAGGATTGAGGCCAGCCTGGGCCTACATAGTGAAGTCCAGCTCAGCTTGAACTAAAGTGAGACCCTATCTTGAATTTTTTTTTTTTTGAGGTAGGGTCTCACTCTAGTCCAGGCTGACCTGGAATTCACTATATAGTCTCAGGGTGGCCTCCAACTCATGGTGATCCTCCTCCCTCTGCCTCCTGAGTGCTGGGATTAAAGGCGTGCGCCACCACGCCCGGCTTCAAAAAAATTTTTTTTAATTAAAAAAAGTAAAACCCTTGGCGCTGGAAAGGTTGCATGGGTGCCTGAGGGAACCTGAGACCACCATGTGTGCCTGGAACCCCATTCCTGAAAAGGAGAGCCATCTGGCTTGAGAAAAGCAGCAAGCTCTGATGGCAGTAAGAGACTCTGGCTCAAAAAAGAGCAGGCAGACGCACAAGGGGACGCTTGCCCTGCTCTGGCCACAGCAGGTGAGCACGCCCTCCCACACCACAGGTGAGCTCCTCCTGCCACAGGGTGCTACAAGGGCCCATGCATGTACAGATGCCCCCCACATCATATCACATAAACAGAACAATAAAGTAAAGCCCAAAACATCCATAAGTTAAGATCTTTATTGTTATTTATTTTTAAGAATTTAAAAATATTTTTATTTATTTGCTCATGTGTGTTTGTGTGTGTGCAGGTGTGTGTCTGCTCTAAGACCTCTTGTTACTGCAAAGGAACACCAGACACTTGAGCCACTTTTTTGCATCTGGCGTACGTGGGTGGTTTGAGAGTTGAACCCATACTAAGCAGGCTTTAACTGCAGTGCTAGCTTCCTTGCCCTTTTGTTATTTTTAAAAATATTTTATTTATTCATTTTTCAAACAGAGAGAGATACAGAGAGAGAAAGAGAGAGAGAGAGAGAGAGAGAGAGAGAGAGAGAGAGAGAGAGAGAGAGACCAGGGCCACCACCTTGCGGGTCTGGCTTATGTGGGACCTGGGGAATTGAACCAGAGGCCTTAGGCACTGAAGGCAAGTGCCTTAACCTCTGAGCCATCTCTCCAGCTCCCCTTTTGTTATTTTTATCGTTTATTCCAACTTTTAAAAATCAATCATTGTGGGGTGGGAGTATAGCTCAGTTGGCAGAATGCTTGCCTGGCACACGCGAAGCCTGGTTCCACTGCCCAGCACTACATAAATAGAGCATGGGGTACACGCTTGTGATCCCTGTACTCAGGACGTAGAGGGATGAGAAGTTCAGGGTCATCCTCAGCTACATAGCAAGTTCAAAGCCAGGGCTGGGATACATGAGACCCTATTGCCCAAACAAAACAAAAATCAGTAACGGTGGATGCCACGAAGAGCTAGTAACAGACACTGAAGACCAAAAGGTGAACTTGTGGGTGCACTATGTGCCCAAACTGTCATTGACTCCTTCCTGGGCCAAACATTGTGCTAAGCACTGTATTTCTCACTTCAAAGATGAGTGAAGAGAGGAGTAGGAGGTCAGGCAACTTGCTTAGGCAGCAGTGGACTCAGACATCTCTGTCCATTTCTAGGGCCTGGGCTTCTTCTGTACCCCATTGCCTCTGTTTGATGAATTTCACAATAGTTTACCTTTCTAATCATCCTGGGTGTGGGGGGGGGAGGACCTACACAAGGGCTCCTGTGAGAAACACAGGCCATTTTGTCAATTCTGCTCATACACTTTCAGTAACTTACTCTACATCGAAATATCAAGTTTGGAATGAGTGAAGTTGATGCTTTTCTGCTTGGTTTGTTGTTATTTTTAATATTTTGTTTATTCAAAGAGAGAGCGAGAGAGAGAGAGAATCGGCTTGTTAGGGTCTTTAGCCATTGCAAACAAACTCCAGATGCTTGTGCCACTTTGTGCATCTGGCTTTACATGGGTACTGGGGAATCAAACCTGGGTCCTTAGGCTTTGTAGGCAAGTGCCTTAACTACTGAGCAATCTTGCCAGCCTGTTTTGTTTTTATTTATTTATATTTTAAAAAATATTTTATTCATTCATTTTCTAACAGAGAGAGAGAGAGAGAGAGAGAGAGAGAGAGAGAGAGAGAGAGCGCACATCAGGGCCACCACCTTATGGGTCTGGCTTATGTGGGTCCTGGGGAATTGAACCCGGAGCCTTAGGCACTGGAGGCAAGTGCCTTAACCACTGAGCCATCTCTCCAGCCCCTGTTGTTTTTTTTTTTTTTTTTTTTGATACTTTTTTT
>PVHP010049664.1:0-12113 GCA_004024765.1 Zapus hudsonius
TGTTTTGAGAAAGGGTCTCACTATGTAAACTAGGTTGGCTTTAAACTTATGTTGATCCTCCTGCCTTTGCCTCACAAATGCTGGGATTACAGGCATGTGCCACAGTGCTTGGCTTCCACTACCTACATACTAAAGGTAAATATTTTACTAATAGAGAAACACCCATAGATTAGCCCTGATTCCTTGTTTCTCCAGGGTTTTCTCTACTTACATCCCTCTCCTCCATGTACCTCACACACCAGCCTTATTGGTTTACTATAGTTCTCTTATCTCAGACAGTCTCCTTTCCCCACCCTCTCGCCTTCCCTAAAGCTGTTAAGAGGCATAGAAAACGTTTGCTGTGTCTCACTAGAGAAATCTTGCTCAAAGCTTATCTGAAATACCACTCTTCCCCTAAAGCACTCCATGATGTCCACTTCATCGATGGATGTCATCTATGCCCACAGCTGACATCTTTTGTGTGGCATAGCTTTCCACTGATGAGCTCTCTGCAGAACTGGTTCTGGGATTGACTTGGCCATTTTCCTCTGGTGCAGCCCAGCACTTAGATGAAGTGAACTATACAGGTTGGAATGGAGGAGATATACCTCGCCCAAGGTGACTAATACAAGCTAGAATGCCACCAGGGTTCTCTGACAGAGGTCCAAAGGAGTAGGAATAAAATTTATTCCAAACAAGAAAGACTGGAGAAGGTTTCATTTTTCTCAGGTAATTTTTTTATATCTCCTCTGTGATGTGTGTTCCTCTTGCGTTTGTCCTAGTATGTTATTCATCACACAGTTTTATAATCAAATGCTTATAGCTTTCTTTAGAAATGGGATCTTGTTATGTTGCCTCAGCCTGATTAGTACAGCTGAATACCACTGGGCCCAGCTCATTGGATATTTACTTGTTTGGTTGACCCTTGAGGAGGACATGAATTAAACCTTAACCATGTCACATACCTTTACTTGATCTAGGGCTTGGTGCAAATGCTTAACAAATATTTGTGAGATAAAAGAGGTCAGAGAGGGGGGCTGTAGAGACGATGGCTCAGAGGTTACATGCACTTGTCTACAGAGTCTAATGACCAGGGTTCCATTCCCCAGGACCCACGTAAAGCCAGATGCACAAAGTGGCGCATGCATCTGGAGTTGGTTTGCAGTAGCAGGAGGCCCTGGTATTACCATTCATTTTCTCACACCTTCCCACCTTGGAAATAAATAAATAAGGACTTTAAAAGAGGTAAGAAAAGGAAAGAGAAACGTATTTGTGAAGGGATGGAGAGAGCACAGAGCCAGAGTGAAGCTGAATCCAAAGAGACACAGCCATGGCGGGGCCCCTGCTGTGCTGTCTCGGTGGATTAGCTTGATAGAGTGATGGTGTTTAGTAGCTGCAGACTGCTTTTTGTGGATGCCAACTGACACTCGGTAAATAGAGGGGGGCGGGGAACAATGACTGTATTCCCAGGTCTATTTGTGCCCTTTCTCCCCTCATGTCCTGGAACTGGAACTGGGAGAGAATTAGGAGGCAGCTGGCCACTGCCCTCCATCCTTACTCTGCAACAGAGGGTTGTCGTGATTGCTGGAAGTTTCTCTGAAGACTAGGCAAATGGCTGTTTAAATGTGGGTAGCACTTGACAAAACAACCTTCCGGCCTTCACTCTGTACCAAGAGGCAGAATAAAAAGTGGGGCACTCCAGGTCAGAGCATCACTTTTTGGCAGAAGCAGCAGTGGCTCCAGCGTCCTCGAGAGCCAAGCATAATTATTAGTTTGTCACTTGGAAGGCACACAACTGAGGGCAAGTGTCCTAATCTTGGAGGCTCAATTCTCTCGTGTATCAAAAAAGGAAAGAGGGCTGGGCATGGTGCACACCTTTAATCCTAGCATTCAGGAGGCAGAGGCTGGAGTTTGAGTCCATCCTGAGACTACATAGTGAATTCCAGGTCAGCTTGGGCTAGAACGAGATAGATCCCACTTCAGGAAAAAAAGGAGAAAAGGACATTCTCCATGGGTCTGCTGTGAGAGTTAAGTAACATGTACCATAAATTCTTTAGTTCAACACCGGGCAGAAAGTTCTAAGTAAATGGCAGCTATTGATGGTCATAATTATTTTACACTGTTTGGGGTAATTATTCAAGGGCTCCATCCACTTCCTATTATGGTTGACAGAGGCTCACAGGAGGCCCCCACTCCTCCCAGAGGAACTTTTGCAGCTAATGGCTGCTGGGGGAGGGGAAGAGAGTTTCATTCATTTTCTTCAGTGGTATAGTCACTGGTAAGGTACTTATGCTCCAATAAATAAGCCCTCATTCAAACAACCTTAATTAAACTCAGTGTGTCCAAAAAATAAAAAATATATGACATCAAAATAGAAGTGAGACTTCTAGCTGGGAAGAGAAAGGGTTTAGAAGGAGTGAGCTGGAGAATTACTGAGAGTCAATATGATCAAAATATATTATGTACACGTGGGCAACTGTCAATCAAACAATAATTAAAAATTATTCAAAGCCAGGCGTGGTAGTGCACGCCTTTAATCCCAGCACTCAGGGAGGCAGAGTTAGGAGGATCACCATGAGTTCAAGGCCACCCTAAGATTCCATAGTGAATTCCAGGTCAGCCTGGGCTAGAGTGAGTCCCTACCTCGAAAAACCAAAAAAGAAAAAAAATTATTTGAGGGCCTGATGAAGTAGTCGTTATTATGTGCTACTTTAAAAATCCAGTTTGCTCTTCCAGTTGTCTGGTAAAGTAGTCTCAGAGCATGTTTTTTTTTACTTAATGTTTTTATTTATTTGTAAGCACGGAGAGGTGTGTGTGTGTGTGTGTGTGTGTGAGAGAGAGAGAGAGAGAGAGAGAGAGAGAGAGAGAGAGAGAATTGGTATGCCAGAGCTCCCAGCCACTGCAAACAAACTCTAGATGCATGTGCCCCTCTGTGCATCTGGCTTTACATAGGTGCTGGGGAGTCAAACCCAGGTCATCAGGCTTTGCAGGCAAGCGCTTTAACTGATGAACCATCTCTCCAGCCCCTCAGAGCATGTTTTTATTATATCCTTTTTATGTGTTTGAATTTAACTGTTATAGAAAAGTTGAGCATGGTGATGCCCACCTTGTAAATCCAGCACTCCAGGCTGAGGCTGGAAGATTGCTGTGAGTACCAGGCCAGCTAGGAATATGTAGTAAGACCACAACTCAATAAAATAAAATAAAATAGAAAACAGAACAATACTACAGAAAATATGGCACGGGAATGCTGTGCTTTCAGCAATAATACAATCATCTACTGGCCCCTGTTTGTCCTCGGCATGTTTCCTTTATTCCATGCCCTGTGTGTTAGAAACACATGAAAGTCTACTTTCTTTCCCCTAGTACTTCAGAGTGTGTGTTTGCATAGCACATTAAGAACCCAATTCCCAAAGGACAGCTTTTGATACTTTGATTACAAAAACAAACAAACAAACAAACAAAAAACCCAAACCTGTGGTTCTACCTGGAGAAACAATCGGTTTAAAAAAGTATTTTTAGCCAGGCATAGTGGCATACCTCTAATCCCAGCACTCAGGAGGCAGAGGTAGGAAGGTAGCTATGAGTTAGAGGTCAGCCTGGAACTACAGAGTGGATTCAAGGTCAGGCTGGGCTGGAGCAAGACCCTACCTCGAAAACAAAAGGATACAAAAAAAGAGTATTTTCATTATTGGTGATGAGTTTTGGTTGTTCAGCTTATTAGCTGAAGGCGAATCATTGAAGGACTGAGGATTGTTTATGGTAGGATACATTGCTGTTCAAAATAAGGACTTGCCTTTTTTTCTGATGTGCTAAGGCTTGAATCTAGGTACTGGCACATGCTAAGCATGTGTTTAAGTACTGAGAAACTCCCCTAGGTTCGAGTTTATTGTGTGTGTGTGCTCATATTGTGTGAGGGCATACATGCATGTATGTGTGCATGTGGATGGAGGCTACAAGTCAATGGGGAGTGTCTTCAGTTGCTTTCTGCCTCTCACTGAGCACAGAGTTATTGGCTAGACAAGCTAGCCAGCAATCTCTGGATATTCTCCTGTCTCTGGGATTACAGGTGTACACTGCCATGCCTGGCATTTTACGTGGGGGATGGAGATCTGAACTCAGGTCCTCATGCTTGCCTGGCAAGCACTTCACCCCGGAGCTGTCTCACCAGCCCAGGTGAGCGCTCTTAAAAACTGAATTCCTATACCATTTTATTCCCCTTAGAAGTGGCAAATTATTCCCCAGCTATTAACTGTGTCTAGGTCCTGGGCCGTGTTCTGCAGCTATGAGCTGTGTCCAGGTTCTGGGCTATGTTCTGCAGCTATGAACCGTGTTGAGGTCCTGGATGGAAATGTGCAGGAAGGGCAGAATGCCACACGTCTCCATCTTTCCCTTGTTAGGTTCCCAACCTCCCTGTACTCTCCTGCTCAAAGCCTTGGGCAGCTGTTATGTTGAGAAAGTGTGGAGCAGGGGCTGAGCAGGTGCTGAGCATGCGTGCTTCTTGGGTCTTCATGAGTTACAGAGTTGGCTGTAGACTTGTGTCCAGGAACATTGTTGCTTTAACAGCAGAAGTGCCTGAGTTCAAAGGAGCAATGCCTTCCTGGTGGCTTTGGGCATCTGAAGCAGGCAGCTGTCAATGGCTTCTTTACCAAGGGCACCTCAGCTCCTTGGGGAAACATGCTTGGTTTGGCCTCTTTGTCTGGTGTTGCTATAACAGGATATCGTAGACTAAGTAACATACAGAAAATAAATGTGTTTTCTTATAGTTCAGGAGGCTGGGTAGTCCAGGGTTGAGGGCCGGTGTCTGGTGTGGGCTTTGGTGCTGCTGGACATGGGGCAGCAAGGGAGAGGGAAGGTGTAGTGGTTTTTTGTTTTTTTGGGTTTTTGAGGTAGGGTCTCGCTCTAGCCCAGGCTGACCTGGAATTCACTATGTAGTCTCAGGGTGGCCTTGAACTCACAGTGATCCTCCTATCTCTGCCTCCTGAGTTCTGGGATGAAAGGCGTGCGCCACCACGCCCAGCTAAGGTGTAATGGTTTTAATGTGAAGGTATGGCCTCACAGACTGTTTTATTAAGCTTGTAACTTGGATCTTTCACCGCCTTGCTGGAGGAGGTGTCACTGGGAACGGATCCTGAAATCCAGTCCAAAGGTGTGTCTGGGGGCGAATCTGAATTCTAGCCCAAAGGAATGCAGAGTGGTCTGAGCTCTGGGGTTCTGCTTGCCGGCTCTTTGGGGTTTGCTGGCTTTTTGTTAGGTGGTTTCTCTCTGCTTGGATGTATGGAAGCAGCTTCTTCTGCCATCAATGGAACCTCCCACTGGATCCGGAAGTTTGAAATAGACCCACTCCTCCTATAAACTATGTCTGGTTCAGATGTTCATCCAAACCAGCAACGTGAACTTTACAACAGAAGCAATGTGCGAAAGAGGAAGCCCAAGGGTGAATTCCTTTTTAGAATAACCCTGCTCCGCCCACCTCCCACCCCTCCGACAATGGGGATGGTTTCTAGTACATTAATTTGGAGGATATATTCAAACCATAGCAGCCCAGGAGCTCTGGGCATGTGGGTGGCTGCTTAATTTGCTCAACAGAGATGGAGAATGTGGAAGCATGTGGTGAACCATAAGGTGCCATGCAAATGTGCACACTATTGTTGTCATTGATCTTTAATAGCTGCAAATAATGGCTGCAGACTTGGACGCTCTTATTAAAAGGTTAATCACTCATGCAAATGCTTCTTTTGTCTTTATCAAATCATCTTATTTATTTATTTATTTATTTATTTATTTATTTATTTATTTATTTATTTATTTATTTTTGAGGTAGGTAGGGTCTTGGTGTAGCCCAGGCTGACCTGGAATTCACTATGTAGTCTCAGGGTGCCCTTGAACTCACACGATCCTCCTACCTCTGCCTCCTGAGTGCTGGGATTAAAGGCGTGTGCCACCACGCCCGGCTCAAGTCATCTTATAATTTGAATTTCTTGAGTTTCCCAAAGGGTCGGTAGCAACCGTCAACCCACACATATCAAACAATACTCTGAAAAACCAGAGATTTTTGTCCCTCACTGTATATTTCTTCCCTGTTGTTGACTGCTACCTGTCCAGAAGCATTTGTTTCTATCTTATTTTATTTGTATTTTTATTTTTGAGATAGAATTACATGTATCCCAGGCTGGCTTCAATCTCCCGATGTAGCCAAGGCTAACCTTGAACTCCTGACCCTCCCAAGTGCTGGGATTACAGGTGTGCACCACCACCCCCAGGTTCTGCTTCAGATTCTATCATTCCATCTTTCTACTGAGTCAGGAACTCCAGCCTGGCTGGAGCTTTTTTTAAATATATATGTGTTAGAAATGATAAGAAACAGCTGGCCTCAGATTAATGCTCCATCCCTGTTATGATTCAGCCATTCAGCTCGTGGCAGCAATCGCGTGTTAGATGAATGTCTTTCTAAATTCAATCGCTCCAAAATAATACACTGCAGTATCCTCATTAAGCAAAATTGGATGCAAGGAAAGGATGGGACCGACCGATAGGAAATAAGAAAAAGTAGGATATTTCTAAGCTGCACGCGTTCATTTGCCCTTCAGAAGCCTCTGCTGGGCCCTCGTTCAGCTTTAGCACGTTTAGCTGGAAAGAAAAGGTGCTTACGTACGAGGTGCTACTTTCTCCGAAGTGAGCTTTGTAAGTGGCCTATGATAAATACTATATGCTCATATTAAGGGATAGTCAGACAAAATAGGCAAATATGCAAAGCCCGTGGAGTAGAGGACTGCTTATGTAGTAGAGCACTCAAATATTTTAAACTAAAGTCTAACCTCATGGTGGACTCGATGCTAAGCGCTGAGGGGATGCTGCTGAGCTGGGTGCATTCAGGCATGTGCTCATCCAGCACATCGGAGCTGAGGCCTGGTGACTGTTGTTGGAAGGAGGCACCACTATGAACCAGACAGCCCCAGGCTGGGGAAGAAACTGATGTGAAGTTCAAGATGGCAGATGCCATACCGAGGAACCAAAGGGACCACTAGGAGTGAAGAGACAATGGTGAGTGATCTCTAAGACAAGAGAAATGGCCAGGCAGGAGTAAAGTCTTTGAAGAGTTTCAGAGTAAAGCCCCTGGTGAAGGGAACTGTGTGACTTTCCATATGATAATGTGCAGAATAATAAGTTACATTAGGCACATTCAAGCGTATATGTCATACTTTGTTCTCATTTGGCCCCTCCTCACTGTCCTCCCCACTGTGCTCCTGACCCCCCACCTCCAGCTGGTTCCCTTTCTTCTCCAAGTTAGTTCCAACTTCTGCTTTCTTATTACATGTATTTCATCTTTCCTCTCACTAGCCCCTTAAAAATGAAGATCTTGGGCTGGAGAGACTGCTCAGTGGTTAAGGTGCTTACCTGCAAAGCCTATAACCCAGGTTCAATTCCCCAGTACCCACGTAAAGCCAGATGCACAAAGTGGTGCATGCATCTGGAGTTCGTTTGTAGTGGCTGGAGGCCCTGGTGCGCCCATTCTCTCCTGTCCTTCTCTGATTGGAAAAAAAAAATATATATATATATATATATATAGAGAGAGAGAGAGAGAGTCTTTTGGAGAAATATGTATATATGTACATCTATATATCCTACTATGGAGATATTTACATATAAATGTTTATTGCTACTCTATTCTCAATAGCAAGGAAATGGAATCAACCTAGATGTCCATCAATAGCAGAATGAATAACGAAAACTTGCTACATACATACAATGGAATTTTATTCCTCCATAAAGAAGAAATGAAATAAAATTCGCAGGAAAATAGATGGATCCAGAAGTTATTATATTAATTCAGGTAACCTAGACTCAGAAAGATAATACCACATCTTCTTTCTCATATTTACATCCTAGCTTTTAATGTTTATATATGTATATACTCAAATAACTGTGGGTGGAGGTTCTGAAACTAGAAAGGGAGAAGGGTCATAGTGCACACGTGGATCAAGAAAAACCAATTGTGCTGGGCGTGGTGGCGCACTCCTTTAATCCCAGCACTCGGGAGGCAGAGGTAGGAAGATTGCCTTGAGTTCAAGGCCACCCTGAGACTACAGAGTGAATTCCAGGTCAGCCTGGACTAGAGCGAGACCCTACCTCGAAAAACCAAAAAAAAAAAACAAAAAGAAAACCTTTGTGTTTGAGAGTGTCACAATGAAACATAATACTTTGACATATATATATGTATGTATATCTGTAGTTTGGTATCATCTATTTATTTATTTATTTGAGAGAGAGAGAGGCAGATAGAGCAAGAGAGAGAATAGGTGCACCAGGGCCTCCAGCCACTGCAAATGGACTCCAGATGTAGGCGCCACCGTGTGCATTTGGTGAAACCAGGAGAATGTGAAGCTTGGCGGCAGCTAGAAACCCTGTCTCGAAGGTGGAGCAGACAACTCCTCTGTCCTCTACACGTGTGCCAAGCATTATGTGTCCCCCCATGCATGCAGATAAATAAATAGAAATTTAAAAATATAGTATACAGGGGTGAAGACATGGCTCAGTGGTTAAGGCACTTGCCTATAAAGCCTAACAACCCAGGTACCCACGTAAAGCCAGATGCACAGTGACACATGAATCTCGAGTTTGTTTGCAGTGGCTGGAAACCCTGGTGCATCATTTTCTGTCTCTATCTCGCTCTCTGTTTGCTAATAAATAAATAAAAATTAAAAAATAAAAATATGAAAAATACACAAATAAAAATAAACTTTGAAGGCTTTAAACTAAAAAATATATGGAAGGAAGGAAGTGATACAAATGGAGTCTAATCCACGATGGAGCAATAAATGATGCCATATTCTAAGCATCAATACCTTGAGTTCCTTAAATCCTGGGATTTCAGAAGGATTTCCTTGAATCCCGCCTCTAATATGATAGCTATCATATTAGATAAACTCATTAAAAGCTAGCAATAAAATCTAAATCATAAAGGGTGAGAACCATGCTTGGGCACGGCACATAATTTAACTGTTGAATTTCAGTTTATCTTATTTTTAAATTTTCAATAATAATTTGTTCTGCATCTTTGTTCTAAGGTTATTATGAAAGTCAAATAGGAAGGATTGGAAGCCACTTATTGAATTAATTTCTGGTGTAAGTCACTAAAAAGACTCCAGGCAGGCTGGAGAGATGGCTCCGTGGTTAAAAGTGGTTGCTTACGAAGCCTGACAGCTTGGATTTGATTCTTCAGGACCCACGTGAAGCCACACACAGTGGCCCACGTGTGTGCAGTACATTTGTAGGGGCAGGAGGCCCTGGCATGCCCATACTTACTCTCTCTCTCTCTCTCTCTCTCTCTTTCTCTCTCTCTCTCTCTCTCTCTCTCTCTTTCCCTAAAAAAAAGTTTCCAAGCATTGGGCTGGGGAGATGGGAAATGGCTCACTGTATAAAGCATGAATTCAGATCCCCACAACCAACGTAAAGCTGGACACAGTTGTGTGAACTTCTGTCATCCCAGTGTGCCTATGATGAGGTCAAAAGTGAACACACAATCTCGGACAGCTAGCTAGCCTAGCAAATACAACAATGCATAATGAGAGACCAACACCTGACATTGTCTGTTGACCTCAACACGTGTGCCCAAACTCACATACCCACAGATCATACACATACACACAAAAATTTCATTTACAAAAATTAAAAGGAAGCTGGAGAGATGGCTCAGCAGTTAAGACTGCAAAGCCTAACGACCTGGATTCGATTCCCTGGTACCCTCATAAAGCCAGATGCGCAAAGTGGTGCATGCTTCTGGAGTTCATTTACAGCAGCTTAGAGGCCCTGGCACGCCCATTTTCTCTCTCTCTCTCTGCTTGAAAATGAATAAATAAATAATAAAAATTAAAAGTTTGAGGCGTTGTTGTATCTGTATTTTGCTGCTTCTCACCTTACAAGCACAGGGTGTAACCCTGAGGGCTCTTGGGCATTGGTCATGGCATTAGAGGAACCTGAAAAGAATTCAAACACACGCTTTCTCCCAAGGTTTGTGAGTGTCTCTTTCGGTCAGCATCGCTGCCATTGGACTCTTAACCTGTTCAACCACTCTCCCTTCTAACCTCAGACTCTTCTGGATTAAAATAGAATTCCTTACCTTGGCTCATCAAGAAAAAGCTTCTTTATATGTTTTGTAGTGAAACCTGGCTAGTAGCTTTGACCAGGTCTCCAACATCTGAAAATGGAAATCCTTATCAGTTTCCTTTCACAAATTGACACTGGTTTAGAGGAGGTGCAAAGCCCTTCATAGCTGTTGGAAATCTTCAAATCCTGCTTGGGAAATGACTCAGCTCTTGTACTGTAATTGCTTTCCTTAGTCTGATCCTTGGGGACAGGCCCAGAATGAAAGTGCAGGCTGGTTTCTTCTCTAATAAAGATAATTTTGCTTTAGAATTCAGAGCTCTGATTTGGTGAAGTTTGTTAGATGGGACGCAGGTGGAAAGCTTCCTACTGGGAAGTTATGTGAGGAAAGTCCTATATCTTGGTTGCTTTGATAACCATAGAGAGAAACCTGAATCTCAAAAGTGTTCTGCATTCCCTGGTCTCAGACATGAATACAAATAAATAATGCCAGCCAACAGCTTAACTTGTATGAGTCCTGGGCAGTTCCTAAATGTTTAGAGGGTTCATTGGCCATAGATACATCCTAAGGGGTTCTTTTCCTTTTCCTCCTTCCTTCCCTCCCTCCCTCCCTCCCTCTCTCTCTTCCTTCCTTTCTTTTATAATATTTTATTTGAGAGAGAGTGAAAGAGAAAGAGGCAGATAGATAGATAGATAGATAGATAGATAGATAGATAGATAGATAGATAGATAATGTTAACAGAGCATCTCAACCACGGCTAGGATGGCTGTCAGATATCAAGTGTAGGACTGTGGCTTCAACAGGTTGGGGCTCAGACACAAAGGAAAACCCAAGCCAGGTGCTACACACCTTTAATCCCAGCACTCAGGAGGCAGAGGTATGAGGATCACTTTGAGTTCTGGACTTGAGTGAAACCCTACCTCAAAAAGGGGGGGGGTGCTGAAGAGATTGCTCAGTGGTTAAGGCAAAGCCTAATAACCTGCATTTGATTTCCCAGTACCCATGTAAAGCCATATGCATGAAGTGGCGCATGCATCTGGAGTTTCATTTACAGTGGTTAGAAGCCCTAGTGTGCACATTCTCTCTCTCTCTCTCTCTCTCTCTCTGATTGCAAATAAATTAACAATATTTTTTTAAAGAATAGAAAACCCAGGGCTGGAGAGATGGCTCAGCGGTTAAGGCACTTGCCTCCAGTGCCTAAGGCCCCCAGTTCAATTCCCCAGTACCCACATATGCCAGACCCACAAGGTGGTGGCCCTGGTGCACTCTCTCTCCCTCTCTCTCTCTCTCTCTCTGTATTTCTCTGCTTGAAATTAAATAAATTTAAAAAAAAAGAATAGAAAACCCAATACTGGAAGAGCACGATGGCCAACCAGGCGTGCTCCTTTGTACACAGCAGACTCAACAAACTGTAGGTAAACTAAGAAAATAATTTTGAGAGCCGGGCATGGTGGCGCATGCCTTTAATCCCAGCACTCGGGAGGCAGAGGTAGGAGGATCGCCATGAGTTCAAGGCCACCCTGAGACTACATAGTGAATTCCAGGTTAGCCTGGGCTAGAGTGAGACCCTACCTCAAAAAAAAAAAAAAAAAAGAAAAGAAAAGAATTTTGAAACTAACAGGCCTCTGTTTGTGTGTCTTTCCACCTAATTGCTGTGAACTGGGATTTCCTTAGGAAACTTGATGCTATGCTTAGTGCTGCACACCACCCCTTCCAGGCCTGGGGGTCTTTCTTCATTTCTTCTGCTTCTGGGATAATAGATGATTTTTACCCATCCATTTACCGGAAAGTGTGAAGGAGACGCTTGGACTCAGGACAAAATAGAACTTGTAAACATATTTTAGTCTTTAGGGAAATCTTACTGCAAATTGCTCTGAAGAATGTAGACATGGAGAAAATAAAGAGGAAGGAGAAATCAAGTTTTAAAAGCGAGTAAAAGCTTTAGATTGGGTGAGCTTGTTTCATTCACAAGTCCCATGATCTAAGAAGTTTCTTTTGATGATTAGCAACTATGTTTAAAATTTAAATA
>PVHP010049665.1:0-12136 GCA_004024765.1 Zapus hudsonius
CTGAGTCGATGTCCACCCCTCTGCTCATGCCGTGTTTGCCCTGCCATGATGGAGCTTCTCTTCAAGTTTGTAAACCAAAATAAACCCTTTCCTCCACAAGCTTTAGTAGGGATATTTTTGTGAAGCACCGAGAAGGCTAACTACAATAGGGATGGTGTTGTATTCAATGGTGTGTAGGCTGCAGAGGTTACTGGTAAGCAAGCAGTTCTGGGCTGGTGGTTCACACGAGTTGCTTTGGAGCTCAGAAATATCCCTTGGCTATAATCGATGCTGTGTCTTGCCTGGAGCTCAGGAGGTTCTGGAGCAATAGCATCTGCCCCTCGTCACTCACCACTCCCCAGATGAGTGGATTGTGGAGTTCACACTGATGCCCTCCTGGCAGTCAAGATATCTCTGTGCTGACTGACTGGGGTAGGAGCAAGGCACCAAGGGGTGCACCATTAGGCAGGTGTGGTGGGAAGAGTGGGCAGGGTGGTGAAATGATAAACATCTTATTTCTTCAGTGAGTTTCTGTTTTGGGTTTGAGGCAGATAGGAGTGGGATGGTGTTGTATCCACAGAGTGAAGGTTGTGGAGGTCACATGTGCACCAGCTGGTGACTGATACTAGAAATGGGATTGTAGGTGGGCAGCATGAAGCGGGCACCCAGGACATAAACCCTGGGAGGCCTTACCCAGCCCAGGGTGCAGAGGTACCTAACATAGGTCCCAAACTCACCATGCCCCTCACAACCTTGAGTTCACACACCGCCCCAAACCAACAGGGCTCCTCACACTCCTGGAGCACACAGACTCCAAACACATTGACCCTATAGCACAGGTCCCAAATACCCCACACCCCTCACCAGACCCAGGTGCACAGGCCCCAAGTACACTGGTACCCAGAAAGCATAGGTTCCACCCTCACCCGTGTGGAGTGCATGGGTTCCAGATACTCTACTCCCTGAACTCCCTGACCTCAAAACACTCCTGTTCCCACACCAGTCTGGGTGGGCAGGTCCACTAGATGCCCCTAGAGCCCAGGCCCCAAATACACTGTGCTCTTCAGCCTGGGCACACCAGTTCCAAATTCACTGGCACTCGGAATGCTCAGGCTGCAGACATGCCACAGCTCTCACCCATTCTGGATACACTGGCCCCTGACCCACTGGGGCCCCAAAGCACAGGCTCTAACCTCCCCACACCTGTCACCTGTGTGTGGCTCATGGGGTCCGAACACTTTGGGCCTGTTGCCAGTCCAGGGTGAACAGGTTTCTAGACTCTCCGAGGCCCAGGGTGGGTGGAGAATCCTCCCAGGAGATCTGCCTGGGCAGCTCAGGCAGGGCAGGTGCTGAACTCTTCCCTGCAGGCTGCCAGAGCCGTGGTGGCTGCAGCAGATTCTGCGGGAGCTGCGGCTCTCTGGCGGGTTGTGTGTTTGCCAAAGTGCTGGGTCTCCTGCTTTGTGCTGTTTTCCTGCCTTATTCCCTTCATTCCCCCAACACTCCCTGCTTTGGCATGGATACTACAGTCCATCTTAACCTGGAACCTCCTATTTCCCTGATTTCTTTCTCAGCATTTTTGTTACTGGCTAATTTTCGCATGTTAATATTGCATACTGTCACTCTGATAAAAGTTGAGTCTTCAGGGTCTCTCGGACAGATAGATATAGAATCATATTATCTGCCAATAAGGATACTTTGATGGTTTCTTTCCCCCACTTTCATGCCATGTTCATCTGCAAGTGTCAGTGACAGAACTAGCTTTGACCGACCAGTTAATGTGTGTAATGTACAACAAAGTGCCTTCTCCACTTCATAGCGTTCTATGTAGTCGGGGTCACTGAGACAGAGAGGCAGCCTTCCAGGCATCACAATTAGCACTGAGGAGAGCTAAGCATCAGGCCCATTGTTATCTGAATGCCATGCTTTTCACGGAACCAAAATGTCTGTGGGACAAGGGAGTGAAGTTAGAAGAGACACTGTAGAAACCTGGGGACATGCAAGGGAGAAAACGGGAGCTGAAGTAAAACAGGAGAACATGCAGCTTGCTATCCCAACTTTCCCAAGGGGAATAAAGAGCCAGTCGGGAATGAGCGTGAACAGGTTGTGGAAGCAGTGCTAGGCCAGCTGAATTGGGTGAAATTCCATCTTCAAATACGGTCTAGAATGGTTTCTCAACCTAGAAGCAGGAGTATGGTGACTGCATGCACCAGAGATAAACTCGGTCTTCGAGGGACAAGACAATTTTTCTAAGATCGAAGATAAACATGGTTAAATTGGAACAAAGACTTGCATACCCACAGTCTCATTCAAACGGAGTATGATCTGTGCATATACACAGTTGATATTCAAAAGTGTGTACTCCGTATTTGTGAAGTCATTAGCTTGCTAAAATTGTTTTGCAATGTCAAAATCAGCGTTTATGCCACCTCTGCAGCTGTCCATGAATGTTCAAAGTAAGCAAAGTATTCGAGTCACCGAGTGCTCTCGTGTCCTTGGCCTTCGGGGATCCTTTCCCTCACTGTAAGACTTGCCCTTCCAGTTCTGCCTAGAGCCAGGCTGTTCCTCGAGTTGGGGCTTCTGTTTTTCTTCTTCTTTTTGCATTTTGTGATTAATCTGTCAAAATGGTCCTCAAACACAATTCTAAAATGCAGTCTAGAGTTTGTAATCAGAAGAAAGCTGTGCCATCCCTGACAGAAAGCATGTGTGTTAGGTAAGCATCATTCAAACATGTAATATTCTGTGTAAATGAATCCTCAATATACATCAGATAACTTTAATCATAAACACACGAAGTTTATGTGTTGGCTGGCTGGCAAAATTGTACCAGATACTGCACAGCCTTTCTTCTGCCTCGAAGCAGTGGTTCATGTGTGCCAACTCAGCATGTCATGATTCATGATGATTTTATAGAAAATCACTAGTAAAAACGGCTGGGGAAATTACCCAAATGTACTTGAGCTCAGATTCCCAGAACCCACATGTAGCTGTTGTCTATAATTACAGCAACAAGATGGGAGATGGGGCAGGAGACACCTGGGAGGTTTTCTGGGCTCGCCATCCTGGTGAACACAACAGTGAAGGAGGAGACACCTCACTTTAGAAAAGGTGGAAGGAGGACACTGACATTCGAGATTTGCCCTCTGACCATGTACCATGTCATGCATATGTAGAGAGAGAGAGAGAGAGAGAGAGAGAGACAGAGACAGAGAGACAGAGAGACAGAGACAGAGAGAGACAGACAGAGAGACAGAGAGACAGAGACAGAGAGAAAGAGAAGAGAGAGACAGAGAGAGAAAAAACAGAAAATAACAAATCCAATAGTGGAAACACAGAAGGAGAAAGGAACCTATTCTTTTTTGCAAAGGTTGTCATAGGAGGTATGTTTCTAAGATATTTCAAAAAGGTTGTTTGGAAGCTACATTCGATTTGTAAAAGGCAGTAGAAGGAAGAAGAGTAACTGACACCCTACCATTCCATTTTTAAATTGGGCTTTTGTCACACGTGCACAGTTTGAACCATAGCCCAAAGTTGCATGGCATTGAACATGTAACAGGGAGCTCTAACTCCATGCACCTCAAAACGTAAGGAGAACCTGGATTCTTGTCTACAAAATTAAAGAAATAAAATCGTAGACTACCACAGGATAAGGTATAGTAGGAGACTTTATTCACAAGAAAATGGAAAGTTACAAATGTCCAGCCACTAGGGTGGAGAGAATGTGCGGGAGAGGCTTTAGCCACACATATATACATCTGTACTGGTAAGACAAATAAGAAAAAGAGGGAAAGATATTAGAGGGCTCCCATTATGAGAAAGAAAGGTTCATGTGGGAAAGGACCTTAGGCTGTGGTAAGCCTGGGTCCTGGAGACACTTAGATGTCAGAGAGAGAGAGACAGAGAGAGAGAGAGAGAGAGAGAGAGAGAGAGAGAGAGAGAGAGAGAACGAATTTCCCATTCCTGTGAGTGTTCCCTGGCCCAGGTGAGCCTGCCCTCAAATGTGGGCCTTCAGATATTAAGAACATTTTACTCCTGGAAAGCAGAGTTGGGAAGAAGAAATAATTACTGGGAGTGGGAGGAGGAACAGAGGAAGCAAACATGGTCAAAATACATTATATACATGTGTGAAATCATTAAAAGGAAAGACTTTTAATTTGCCTTGCTAAGAAAGTCCCATAGCTTTGCATGGGTTCCCAAGAAGTATATGTAAGTGAAGACATATTCTAGGGTCATGAGAAGTAAACCCCAAATGGCACTGGAGCTTCTTGCTTCTTGCTCCCCCGAGGATGGAGTCAGCTCAGACGTCTGACCAAATGGAGTTCTGTCTTCCTCTCTGAGCCAGTTGCTTCTTATCTTGTCTCAGGACTGCCTGGCTGTGGACAAGGAAAACAGTTTTATCTAGAAGTGGGAGGAAGGTTTTATCTGCCTTCTGCTAATTAAAGGATTTTGGGAGTGAATTCAATTGGGTGGAGCTGCGCTGTGCACAGGCCAGGCCCTGACATCACAGACGTTCTGCTTTCTGTCTGGGCTCCTCTGATGCCTGCCTCCTGCTCTGGTCTCTTTCCTCAGACTGAAATACAGTGACAAACAGCAACCTTTGATATTTTATAGAAACCTCAGAAGTTGTTGATTTATGTTCCAAAAAACCGTCATCTTATTTTTGTTGTTTCATACAGTCCTTCTTTCCTACCGCCAGTGTTCAAACCTCTTTGTATAGAATGTGTCTGACCTCGCTGGACCCCCATGTTCATGTTCTCTTTGTTTTCTTTGAATGAATGTTTGTTTTCTAGACCTGAAACCATCTCCTACTCACCATGAGGTAACAAGCACAGGGACGAGAACACGAGAATATCAAAGTTCAGTTCAGACGCTGGAGAGATTAGATTCCACGGAGATGCAGGGGACTCAGGCCTGTGGACCCCAACTTTTGGGTCCTTGTCCAAGTGATCAAAGAACTGAAAACTCAAGACTCAGAGAAAGGGGGAAGTGTGAATTATGGCACTTACTTTAGGAGACTCAGGATCTGGGGGAAGGCTACGAGGAAAGCCCAAGCCAAACAAGAAGGAGAAAATCTCCCCTCATATTTTTGGAGTAGAAGTCCCTCTGGGGAAGGCAGGCACACACACACACACACACACACACACACACACACACACACACACACACACACACACACAAAGCAAAACAGGAGAGCCCATGCCAAAATATTCCCTCCCATAATGGGACAAAGAGGGCTCAGAGAGAGTAAAAGGCTCAGAGCTTAACCAGGGAGCACACATTCAGCAAGGCAGGAATCACCCAGACACAAAAAGAACTCCTTCCCCATCCCATCAAAGCTGGGAAGGGGAAGAAGAGATCAGAGCGAGAATATCCCCTCCACATAGGAAAAGAAACAAGAACTTATCACAAGGGGCCAGGAAGAATCAGGGAGGGAGAGAGAGAGAGAGAGAGAGAGAGAGAGAGAGAGAGAGAGAGAGAGAGAGAGAGAGACAGAGAGAGAGGGAGAGACAGAGAGAGACAGAGAGAGACAGAGAGAGAGAGAGGCAGAGAGATTCATATACATGGTTTACGAGATTTATACGGATCAAACATACAATTGAAAGAGCCTCATCATCAGATTCAGGTGTGTAAGGGAGACCTGAATGGTTGCTAGGCTCAGGAGGCTGACTGAGAAAGCGCCAGCCCATAGATGTGCTAAGCATTGCTGAGAAGTTGTTTGCAGCCATCTTGGATGAGGTCTGGTCCTGATGGGCAGGCAAAGTGGCACTCAGTCTCTTTGGGCCTCTGTCCCTGGCAGACTACCTATAAAATAAAAAAATTAAAAAATAAACAACAACACTACCTTTCTCCCATTCTTTACCATTATTATCACATCTATTTAACTTTTTAAAAATGCTCCTTTTGTGTATCCACTAGGACATTTACTCTTTGACTACCACATGGAGGTGTGCACACACGCACGCGCGCACACACAGAGCTTGGCACTGCTCTTATTTGGGCTTCACCAGGACTGGGAAGCAAACGAGACCAAACTTCCTCCTCAAGCTAATAAGTTAGCAGACAAAGACTGACACCAGTCAGTCGATATAATGAACAATGTAATTTTACAGAAAGAAATAGATGTCATGAAGAATAAAGAAGTAAAGCAAGGGGCAGGAATCCCAGAGGCAGGGTTATAAATGTGTGTGCGGAATGCAATGGAAGCTCCACAGGACTCATCTCGGAAGGAAAGGAATGAGTGACAAGTCGATCATTATTTCAGTTGACTTCCAGACTTTTCTTAGGGAAGAAAAATAACCAACTGAATAAGCTGCTCTTAGATGTTTCCAAAATTGTAGAAAAAATATTCCTGGTACATTGATGTAGCAGAACTCTGTCCCCTGGCATGGCAGGGGCATCACTGGCCCAAAGTTCGAGAAGCTGTAATTACCTGCAGGAGATCCTCACAAGAGCAGGCGCATTAACATTTTCTCTCGGAAGGGGTGGTCCCCAAGCCCTCTGTCCTCCCCAGCTGTATTCGCGGTTAGTTCGGTACTAACTAGGTAGCTATTCTGCCTGTGCTCGGGGATCCATGCTGCAGCCTTCCTGGGCCAAATACACATTTCTTTCCCAAGAAAAGTGTTTTCCAGTAAGCATTTTGTTCTAAAAATATCTTAGAATGGAAGCTAAGACAGAGTAGATTTTCTTCCCCTTCAACACTGTGGAAAAGTGATTTTCCTATTTAGTCATCCCGACGCTAGGAGATGGGGTGGAGCTCATACGGACAGGGCTTTAAAGAGGAAGTCAGTAGGGGTTAGATGAGACAAACATTTTATTTTCTTTTTTCATTTTTAATATTTTATTTATTTACTTGAGAGAGAGAGAGAGAGAGAGAGAGAGAGAGAGAGAGGCAGACAGAGAGAATGGGCGCACCAGGGCCTCCAGCCACCGCACATGAACTCCAGACACACGCACCCTCTTGTGTATCTCACTTTACATGGGCACTGGGGAATCGAACTTAGGTCCTTCTGCGTTGTAGAAAAACGCCTTAACCGATAATCCATCTCTTCAGCCCCAGACAAACATTTTAATCTGGCAAGATTCTAATGGGTATAGCCTCTCTGTAGCTCTCTGGTAGTAGAAATTTTCCCTTGGAGCCTGGGTTCTTGGTCCCAGTAGGATTTTGCCATGAATCCTGGTTCTAGTTAAGGGTTCCTTGTCAGTGAGCAGATCTCTTAAGCAGTCAGTAAGCCGCTGATTACCACCGAGGTTTAGCACCACTACTGCACAGATGAGCAAGAAGTACTTAATTTTAAGAACTTTCATACGTGGAAGGATTCTAATATAGAACCACAAGTCTATTATTAAAATCTACCTAAATCAAAGTAAAGTTTTATCACCTGTCTCTCATGGTTTGTTTCCTTTGAACTGGGGGTGGATAATAAGAACAGAGAAACATAGAGACAGAAACAGGGAGGAACAGAGAGGAAGGGAGAGAGAGAAGAGAGAGAGCAGAAGAGGAGGAGGAAGGAGAGACATACATTAGATTTTTTTAAAAAATTATATTATTGTACAGATACTTGAAGACATACAACAATCAATCATCCCTAAAAACATCTGTAAAAAATGGTTGGAGGCCAGGCATGGTGGTGCACGCCTTTAATCCCAGCACTTGGGAGGCAGCGATAGGAGGATTGCAGTGTGTCTGAGGCCACCCCGAGACTCCATAGTAAGTGTCATCCTGGACTAGACTAGAGGGGGACCCTACCTTGAAAAACAAAACAAAAAAGTGGCTGGAACTTGCTTCGTGAAAAGAGAAATCATGCAGCCCCTCCGCTGGAGATCTCTTGGAGAGGCTTTGCAAGACTGTTCCAAGATCTGGGAATTGGGGGTGGGCTGGTGGCTTGTGCTTGTAGCCCTGCTGCTCACCGGCAGAGGCAGGAGGCCACGGCAAGCTCAGACCAGCCTAGTCTGCCTTGGGACCAAGTCTCAAAACAAAAACAAACCCACAAGCCAGTAGCAACAACAAAATATGGAAAATCATGAACATGAGATTGTGCTACTTTTCAAAAGAAAATCACATTTTTATTTTCCAACCCAAGTTTTCATATATACTTTAAGATGGCTTCCTCAAATAACAGAAAGAGTAGCCGGGCCTGCTGGCTCAGGCTTATCATTCCGACAGTCAGGAGGCTGAAGAAGAGGAAACACTGAGCCAAAGACCCACTGGGCCTGCAGAGTGAGTCAGCCTGTGCTAAAGCGAGATCCTTTCTCAAAAAAAAAAAAAAAAAAAGGTGTGTGGGGGGGGGGATTGCTCAGTGGTTAAAAGCACTTGCTTACAAAGCCTGCTGGCCCAGCTTTGATTCTCCAGTACCCATGTTAAGCCAGACACAGAAAATAAACGGAAACTATGGATGCAAAGTAAGTCCTTTTGGACTGGAGAGACGGCCCAGTGGTCACAGGAGCTTGCTTGCAAAGCCTAAGAGCCTGAGTTTGATTTCCCAGTCCTCACGTAAAGCCAGATGGACAAAAGTGACACACACATCTGGAGTTTGTTTGCAGTGGCAAGAAGCCCTTGGTGTGCCCATTTTGTCTCTTTTTCTTTCTCTATTTGCAAACAAATCAACAAGAATATTCAAAAAAATAAGAAAAGAAAGGAGTTCAGCGGAAGAGTGATGGGAAGAGGAAGACAGTGGGGGAGATTATGATAAAATACATTATGTACATGTATGAAAATTGCCAATAAAATGTTTTTAACACATAGCTTCTTAGCTGGGCATGGTGGCACACACCTTTAATCCCAGCACTCAGGAAAGAGCAAGACGCTACCTCAAACAAAACAAAACAAACAAAAATATTTTTCAAATATTGAAAAAAAATGTAATTTCTATAGGCAACTGAAACCTTTTAGATTTATACTGAATTAATCATATCACAAAAGCAAGATAATTTTAATTTTAATTTTTTATTTTGTTATTATTATTATTTATTTTATTTATTTTTTTGGTTTTTCAGTTTTTCGAGGTAGGGTCTCGCTCTAGTCCAGGCTGACCTGTAATTCACTATGTAGTCTCAAGATGGCCCTGAACTCACTGTGATCCTCCTACCTCTGCCTCCTGAGTGCTGGGATTAAAGGCGTGCCCCACCACGCCTGGCGATAATTTTAATTTTTAAAGTTTTTATTGATAATTTTCATACCTGCACATAATGTGTTTTTATCATAATCCATGGGCAGTACTTGTATTTTCCCCTCTTGCCACCCCTTCTTTTCAACTTGAGCCTCTCCTATTTTGATGTGTCTTAAAAGATGATACTATTAAAACATAAAATCAAAATTATATTGTCTGTATATTTCATTTTTATATTTTTATTATGAGAAATAATAAATACATACAAAAAAGAGGGAGCAAGGAGTCCTTGTGTGCATTCTTCACTCAGCTTCAGTAATTGTCAACATTTTGTGTTGTCTTATGTTAATTCATAACCTTGATTTTTCTAAAGTAGTTGAAATGTTTTTTTTCCTAGGCAGAGTGGGACTTTAGCCCCAGGCTGACTTGGAACTCCCTCTCTGGTCCCAGGCTTGTCTCAAACTCACAGCGATCCTCCTATCTCCGCCTCCTGAAGAACCACACCTCGCTGAAGTTTTTCTACTTTTTAGAATTATTTTTTATTTAAAAATATTTTATTTATTGGCAAGGAGAGAGAGAAAGACAGAGAGAAGGGAAGGGGAGGTGGAGATCCCCCTCCCATGGGGAAAGAATGAGCTAAGCGAGAGGTAGGGGCCAGGAGACTTCACAAGAGACTCAGACCGCTTATGGGTCAAACATTCCATTGGAACGAGGCTGGTCATGGGCTCAGGTGGTGTGTAGGGGAAAACCCGGTGGTTGGTGGGCCCGCGAGGAGCCCCGGGTCAGGAAGGGCCCACCTCTCAGAGGTAAGTCTGTGAAACTGAAGCTGTTGCTGTAGCTCAGGAGGGGTTAGGATGCGGTTGCTTCCAACACTCTTGGATGAGTCTTGATGAGAAGCAAGTTTTATTCGGTGGCCTCCATGTTCCTGTGGGCCAGGACCTAGGCAACTACCTATCCAAACAAGGATCAAAGGTGCCTCTGGGCCTGGGCCCAACGGAATGGGACCATGTGACGCCTGTCTCTTCCCTCAGCAATGAAACATAGCACATTAGAACCCTCACAATGCTTGTTATACCAGCCATCCCTGTGCAGGCATGGAGACAAGGGGGCCTTCTTTATTGCTCTGGTAGCAAATATGAGACACCTACATTCCTGTTGGCCCCTCAGCTCATCTTCCCCGAGCCACTGGAATCTGATGAGCTTCCTTTAATGTTGCCTGAGCTCAGATCACATCCAGTGAGATCATTACAAAACAAACTGCTGAATGCAACACCCTGCATTTTTATATTCTATTCCTTTATTCTGAAACTGTGGCCCCAAACCACCTGCCACTTAATCCTTGCCTTCTGAAAGTATGATCTCTCTCTCTTTTTCTTTCTCTTTCTCTTTTTCCCCCTCTTATTTATTCACTTATTTAAGAGAGAGTTTGGATGCCTGTTTTTTATGTGGTCACTGGGAATTGAATCTGGTCTTGCAGGCTTTGCAAGTGAGCACCTTTAACAGCTAAACCATCTCCCCAGCCTCTCTCTGCTTTAGTGAGAGAGCATCTCACTGTAGCCCAAGATGGCCTCAAAGTGTTTGCAATCCTCCTGCCTCAGCCTCCCATATACTAGTGTAGTGGGGTGAGTTGAGGATTAGAATTTAGATAATGCCCAGCAAAACTTCCAATGCACCCCTAAATTTAAGGAATATCTGAATTCTTGTCTACAAAGTTAAAGAATTAAAATCATAGACAACCAGATATTAAGGTATAGTGGGAGACTTTATTGGAGGGAACAGGGGGAGTTACAGAGTTCTCCAGCCACCACTGTGGGGAGAAAACGTGGTGAGTTTTAACAGAACTTATGCTGTTCAGCTAAACAAGCAGAAAGGGGAAAG
Source organism: Zapus hudsonius (assembly GCA_004024765.1). NCBI lineage: Eukaryota > Metazoa > Chordata > Mammalia > Rodentia > Dipodidae > Zapus > Zapus hudsonius. Next base: position 10,962 of record PVHP010049665.1, read on the forward strand.
ATCATGAGAAGGAAAGATTCAGGTGGAAGAGAAATCCAGCCCCTCACCACAGGCTGTGGTGTGGGCTGGGGAGACCTTACCAGTCCCTGGAGAGTCAGAGGTCCTTCTTCTAGGCCATGGGGGTGAGGAAGAGACAGAATTATCTGTTCAGTGAGTATTTCCTGCCCCAGGTGAGCAGAGACAGGTGGTTGGTTCATACCTGACCAATCAGTTTTAGGCCTAGGTTTTGAGCTCTAGCTAGACACCTCCCACTCAAGGGGAGGGGGTCTATGGAGTTGCCTGAAACTGTCACATTAGGAAGGCAGGAGTGAGCCACAGGCCTGCCTCTCTCAGTTCTTCCAGCCCTTCTCCAGTGAGCTCCTCGAATCCCAAGGCTGGGAGCAGGCATGCCTTCACGATGGATCTGTCCTCATGCAGCTGGGATCTTCCAGGTGCTTCCAAACACCTCTCCTGACATCACTTTCTGGGACAATATTGAAGTCATTTTCTCTTATCCTGCATCCCAAGCCATCTGTGAAGCAGGGGGTCTCCATAATTCAAACATGTCTGGTAGCTTCGGTTCCTTTGCCCTGCTTAAGACAGGCACTTAATGAAGAGCTGCTGAGCAACGAGTCTAATGGCCCTGGAGGAGACACTCCATCTTCCAGATCTTCTTTACCCAAGTGGGATCAGGCTGATACTGATTCTCCATTGCTCGCAGATGTAGGAATCTGCCCCACTGCCTGCCGGACATTAGTGGCAGGGTTAAGCTTGCTGTCCTAAAACAAAAACAAAGATGCTCTCAGTGAATTGAATTTTTTATTGTTATGTGTTTGCTTTTTGAGGCAGGTTCTCAGCCAAGCCCAGGCTGACTTGCTCTGTCGCTAGACTGACCATGAACTCACTGAGCTCCTCCTACGTCAGCTTCCCAAGTGCTGGGGTCATAGTTGTGAGCCTCCACAGTGGGCTGCCCTCAGTGAATTGGCATAGCAGAGGCATCCGTGAAGCTTACAGGGTCCAGCACATGCCAAATGGCCAGGAAATGCTTATCTGCATTTCAAAACAATGAGAAGCTATATGGGATTAATGAAAATCTTGAACAAGGGGTGGTGTTCATTCTTTGGAAGAGAGCATTGTGGATTTACATACTGTAGAATCACCTGAACATACAACTCAATGATTCTAGGTATATTCAC